>CAUYUJ010011069.1:0-24878 GCA_963575745.1 Prorocentrum cordatum | reverse complement strand
CCTGGGAGCGCCGGGGAGCGCCGGGGAGCGCCGGGGAGCGCCTGGGAGCGCTCGGGAGCGCCTGGGAGCGCCTGGGAGCGCCTGGGATCGCCAGGGAGCTCCTGGGAGCGCTTGGGAGCGCTTCGGAACGCGCTCGGGAGCGCGTGGGAGCGCCGGGAAGCGCCTGGGAGCGCCCGAGACCGCTTGCGAGCGCCAGGGAGCGCCTGGGAGCGCCAGGGAGCGCCTGGGAGCGCTTGGAATGCACTTGGGAATTTAGGGGCCAACGGCCCTAAACCCTAAAAGGCTTTAGTTTGGGAGGTTGCCGGCCATGCGGCCGGGGGTGGGAAGATGTTGCGCCTCCTGCCCCCTTCGCCAAGCTTGCTCGGGTCGGCTAACCGCCCCCCCAATCAAGCTTGCCGAAGGGGGGGCAGCATTGCCTGGACTGTCGGCCGCTGCGCTAAGAGAAGCCCTAAACCCTAAACCCTAAACCCTAAACCCTAAACCCTAAACCCAAAACCCAAAACCCAAAACCCAAAACCCAAAACCCAAAACCCTAAACCCTAAACCCTAAACCCTAAACCCTAAACCCTAAATTCCCAAGCACCTCGTTGTGCTTCTGCCCACCCCACCGCGCATCACCGTCGCCGTCTACGAGAGACAGGGCATCTCTGAGATACTTCAGCGGGATGCCAGACTGGGTCGCCCATGCAGCCGTAGGCTGCCCCTTGGGAGTTGCGATTCAAAGATAAACTCTTCCTGATCCTCGAAGAGTACAACACCCTAAACCCGGGGACCTTTCGTCCTCGGGTGGGGTTCCTACTTCTCCGACACGTAAAAACACGTGTGGGCCGCTCTACGCGCTTCTGGGCGCTCTTGGGAGCGCCTGGGAGCGCCTGGGGGCGTCTGGGAGCGCCTGGGAGCGCCTGGGAGCGCCTGGGAGCGCCTGGGGGCGCGCCGGGAGCGCTTGGGGGCGCCTGGGAGCGCTTGGGAGCGCCGGGGAGCGCCGGGGAGCGCCTGGGAGCGCCGGGGAGCGCCTGGGAGCGCCGTGCGCCTGGGAGCGCCGGGGAGCGCCTGGGAGCGCCAGGAGCGCCGGGGAGCGCTGGGGAGCGCCGGGGAGCGCCTGGGAGCGCTGGGGCGCTGGGAGCGCCGGGGAGCGCCGGGGAGCGCCTGGGAGCGCCTGGGAGCGCCTGGGAGCCCAGGGAGCGCCTGGGAGCGCTTGGAGCCATTTGGGAATTTAGGGGCCAGCGGCCCTAAACCCTAAAAGGCTTTAGTTTGGGAGGTTGCCGGCCATGCGGCCGGGGGTGGGAAGATGTTGCAACTCCTGCTCCCTTCGCCAAGCTTGCTCGGGTCGGCTAACCGCCCCCCCAATCAAGCTTGCCGAAGGGGGGGCAGCATTGCCTGGGCTGTCGGCCGCTGCGCTAAGAGAAGCCCTAAACCCTAAACCCGAAACTCGCCCAGGGCCGCTTGGCCCGTATCCACCCACCCATTTAGGCGGCAAGCGCCCTAACTGGCACCTCGCAGTCAGACTACCTCACGGCCGTACGTGAATTCACAGGTCAGCCCAGTCGAGTCGAGGTTGCCGTCAGGCAGGGGCCCGCGAGGGCCTTATCTCATTATCAATGATGCGGCTTACGCGCAAGCGATTATCCTGTGCCCGCCTGGGCGATCGTCAAAGAGACTTATAACCCCAAAACATCAACCGAATTCACCGTGAGGTTGGTTTGGCCCCTCCTGGATCGTCAACATAAAGTCGCTAAAAAGCATGATTTGCCATTGGCAATTGTTTTTTCTATTGTCAGAGTTGGCAATTGGCAATTGTCAGAGTTTTCCAGAGTGGATGGGCCCGATCGCCTGGCTGGAAAAGACGTTCCCTGGCGATTCGGGCTTCCCTGGGGGGGGGGGCCCAGGGCCCCCCAGACCAACCTCACGGTGAATTGCCGATCGCCCAAGGGCCCAGGGCCCCCCTGAGGCGAAAATACGTCTCCTGGCGACTCGGGCCCTCCGGGGGGATCCCAGGGCCCCCCAGACCAACCTCACGGTGAATTGCAGATCGCCCAAGGGCCCAGGGCCTCCCTAGGGACGAAAAAAAAAACGTATCCTGGCGACTCGGGCCTCCCTGGGGGGCTCCCAGGGCCCCCCCAGACCAACCTCACGGTGAATCGCCGATCGCCCAGGAACCCAGGGCCCTCCTAGGGGCAAAAAGACGTCTCCTGGCGACTCGGGCCTCCCTGGGAGGCTCCCAGGGCCCCCGAGACCAACCTCACGGTGAATTGCCGATCGCCCAAGGGCCCAGGGCCTCCCTAGGGGCGAAAAGACGTCTACTGGCGACTCGGGCCTCCCTGGGGGGGTCTCCCAGGGCACCCCAGACCAACCTCACGGTGAATTGCCGACCGCCCAGGAGCCCAGGGCCCTCCTAGGGACGAAAAAACGTTTCCTGGCGACTCGGGCCTCCCTGGGGGGCTCCCAAGGCCCTGGGGGGCTCCCAGCGCCCCCCAGACCAACCTCACGGTGAATTGCCGATCGCCCAAGGGCTTAGGGCCCTCCTAGGGCCCGAAAAGACGTCTCCTGGCGACTCGGGCCTCCCTCCCAGGGCCTCCCGGACCAACCTCACGGTGAATTGCCGATCTCCCAGGGGCCCAGGGCGCTCCTGGGGGCGAAAAATCGTTTCCTGGTGACTCGGGCTCCTAGGAGCGAAAAGAGGTCTCCTCGCGACTCGGGCCTCTCTGGGGGAGGGAGCTCCCAGGGCATCCCAGACCAACGTCACGGTGAATTGCCGATCGCCCAGGGGCCCAGGGCCTCCTAGGGGCGAAAAGACGCCTCCTGGCGACTCGGGCCCCCCTGGGGTACCGTGACGTGCGCCTGGGGTGCCCTGGGAGGGCCCTGAGAAGGCCCTTGGAAGACCCTGAGAGCTTTGGAATCGCCACGAAGCGTTCCTGGCGCGCCCAGGAGCGCCCTGGGCCTGGGCAGCTACCAAGTCACCGTGACGTGCGCCTGGGGTGCCCTGGGAGGGCCCTGGGAGGGCCCTGGGAGCTCTGGAATCGCCACCGAGCGTCCCTGGCGCGCCCAGGGGCGCCCTGGGCCCTGGGCGGCTGCCAATTCACCGTGACGCGCGCCTGGGGTGCCCTGGGAAGGCCATGGGAGGGCCCTGGAAGGGCCTTGGAATCTCTGGAATCGCCACGGAGCGTCCCTGGCGCGCCCAGGAGAGCCCTGGGCCCTGGGCGGCTGCCAATTCACCGTGACGTGCGCCTGGGGTGCCCTGGGAGGGCCCTGAGAAGGCCCTGGAAGGGCCCTGGGATCTTTGGAATCGCCACGGAGCGTCCCTGGCGCGCCCAGGAGCGCCCTGGGCCCTGGGCGGCTGCCAATTCACGGTGACGTGCGCCTGGGGTGCCCTGGGAGGGCCCTGGGAGGGCCCTGGGAGCTCTGGAATCGCCACGGAGCGCTCCTGGCGCGCCCAGGGGCGCCCTGGGCCCTGGGCGGCTGCCAATTCACCGGGTTTAAGGTTTAGGGTTTAGGGTTTAGGGTTTAGGGTTTAGGCTTTAGGGTGTCCTCTGTCAGCGCTTGCTGTTCATCATTCGTGTAAGACCACCCCCACCCATAAAATGGAGTGGGGGTGGGGTAATCGTGTTGTGGTGATATCATGTTGAGCGGAATCATGTTTCGGCAACGGGGCCAGCTCCCCTTTTAACATTCCCACCCCGCGCCCGTTAGGGCGACGAACCACCCACGGCTTTCTCTATTAGGGTTTAGGGTTCATTCGGTCGTCGAGGTTCTCTTTCTCTTAGGGCCCCACGATTCCAATAGGTTTGGCGATCTTTCTCATGTGTACGACATAAAATGTTTTGTGAATCACACGTACACAGATACCCACTTGAGTCTTAAGATATGCGCAATCCAGGGTTTAGGGTTGACGCTTCACGTCGGGGGAAAGGGTTTGGGGTGAAACGCCGCGCGGGCGTTTGATTGTGCGCTTGTGGCGCCGGCTCCGCTCGCTCCGCTCGCTCCGCCGATACCGCTCCTCTGGAACTACGAAATCCAGCTGGCGCGCCCAGGAGCGCCCTGGGCACTGGGCGGCAGCTGATTCACCGTGAAGGGCGCCTGGGGTGCCTTGGAAGGCCTTGGGAGGGCCCTGGAAGGCCCTCCTAGGGGGGCTCCTGAAAGGCTCCTGGGGGGCTCCTGGGGGGCTCCTGGGTGGTTCCTGGGCGATCGCCAATTCACCGTGAGGTTGGTCTGGGGTGCCCTGGGAGCCCTCCAGGGAGGCCCGAGTCGCCAGGAGACGTCTTTTCGCCGCTAGGGGGGCCCTGGGTTCCTGGGCGATCGGCAATTCACCGTGAGGTTGGTCTGGGGGGCCCTGGGAGCCCCCCCCCAGGGAGGCCCGAGTCGCCAGGAGACGTCTTTTCGCCCCTAGGAGGGCCCTGGGCCCCTGGGCGATCGGCAATTCACCGTGAGGTTGGTTTGGGGAACCTTGGGAGCCCCTCGGGGAGGCCCGAGTCGCGAGGATACGTCTTTTCGCCCCTAGGGAGGCCCTGGGCACCTGGGCGATCGGCAATTCACCGTGAGGTTGGTCTGGGGGGGCCCTGGGGGCTTCCCAGAGAGGCCCGAGTCGCCAGGAGACGTCTTTTCGCCCCTAGGGGGGGCCCTGGGCCCCTGGGCGATCGGCAATTCACCGTGAGGTTGGTCTGGGGGGCACTGGGAGCTCCCCAGGAGGCCCGAGTCGCCAGGAGACGCCTTTTCGCCCGTAGGAGCGCCGTGGGCCCCTGGGCGATCGGCAATTCACCGTGAGGTTGGTCCGGGGGGCCCATGGGAGTCCCCCAGGGATGCCCGAATCGCTAGCATACGTCTTTTCGCCCCTAGGAAGGCCCTGGCCCCTAGCGCGAGAGTTCCCCAGGGCTCTGGGAGCGAATTGGCAGCCGCCCAGGGCCCAGGGCTCTCCTGGGCGCGCCAGGGACGCTCCGTGGCGATTCCAGAGATCCCAGGGCCCTTCCAGGGCCCTCCCAGGGCCCTCCCAGGGCACCCCAGGCGCACTGGGCAGCCGCCTAGGGCCCAGGGCGCCCCTGGGCGTGCCAGGGGAGCTCCGTTGCGATTCCACAGCTCCCAGGCCCCCTCCAGTGCCTTCCGAGGGCCCTCCCAGGGCACCCCAGGCGCACGTCACGGTGAATTGGCAGCCGCTCAGGGCCCAGGGCGCCCCTGGGCACGCCAGGGACGCTCTGTGCTGGCCGGTGCTCAAGCGGATTGGAAACACCGCGCCGGGCCCAGTGGGGGCCAGGCCGTGGCGGGACCGAGGTGGCAATGCGACCTAGCGCATCCTCCTCCAATCCTCCGTCTCCGCTATCAGAGAAACGATGGGTTCGGTTTCTGTCGGGGATTCGGTCTTCTGCCATGCACGGGCCAACGCCCCCATCCGTCCTATCGGCCCAGGCCTAGAGCAAGGGCTGAAGGCAGCCGTAATGGGGCAAACTTGGGGTCAGGTAAGGTTCACGGGGTCATCTTGGGGCAGTGGTGGGGCAATCTTGGGGTCATACAGGGTTCACGGGGTCTTCTTGGGGCAATCTCGAGGCCATCTTGAGGTCACGGGGCCATCTCGGAAGCATAGGGTCAAATCGGGGACACGGAGTAGCATCAGTTCGGTCGGGTTCGTCTCGCTGCCCTGTTGGGGTCGTGGGGTCGCGCCGGGGTCGTCTTGGGGCCGTCCCGGACCTCCGACGATTCGTTTTTTCGAGTCGCGGGTGCCTGGAGCTCTCGACCCCCTCCCGTTCGGAGTCGTAGGGTCGCAACGGGTTCGTCTTGGGACCGCCCTAGACCTCCGACGACTCGTTTTTTCGAGTCGCTGGTCCCTGGAGCTCGCGACCCCTTCCCACGCGTGCATGAATCCCAAATCGGTTATTGCGCGGTCCTGGGCCCCAGAAGGGGCCCCCAGGGGCCGAGGGCTCTGAACAAAAATCAAGCCGTCGGGATTCGGGCGGTTGCTCGAGAGCGTAGCTGTCACGGAATACCCCCCTTCCCTCTTCCCTCCTTTTCCTTCTCCTCCTCCTTTTCCTCCTCCTCCTCCTTTTCCTCCTCTTCCTTTTCCTCCTCCTCCTTTCCCTCCTCCTCCTCCTCCTCCTCCTCCTCCTCCTCCTCCTCCTCCTCCTCTCCTCCTTGCCCGAACCCGTGGCCCGAGTTTCGGCCACGCTCGCCGGGCAGTTTCTGACAGCGAGTTTCGGTGCGCATTTGGCGCGTCGTGGCCTCCTCGTTTGGCGTTGGGTGTGGAAAACAGCAAAGAGCCTGTTCCTTTGGAGCGCTTGTCTGGCTTGGCCTTCTCCGCTCCCCTTCCCCCCTCCTCCTCCTCCCCCTCCTCCTCCTCCCTCCTTCCCTCCCTCCCTCCTCTCCTCCCTCCTCTCCTCCCTCCTCCCCCTGCTCCCCGCCCCCTCTCCTGCCCCCGCCTCTCCTTCCGTTCCCCCCCCCCCCTTCCTGGGAGCGGCGCGCGCCGCGCGGGGCGGCGCAGGGCCCTGGAGGCCCTCCGCGCCCTTGATCGCCGTCGACTCCGCGAGCCTCCAGGCGGGGCTCCGGCGGCCGAGGGCAGAGGCAGGACAAGGAGGGGGGAAGGGAGGAGAGGAGGGCAAAAGGGAGGGGAGGCGAGAACAGGCAGCGGCACATGGAGGGGAGGGGAGGAGCGGCGGGGGGGGGGACCGGGGGCAGGCGGGGGAGGAGGCGGAGGCGGCTCTATCTATGGGGTGCCCCGCCCACCCCAGGGCCCCAAGAGAGCCCCCAAGCCGCCGAGAGGGCCCCAGGAGGGCTCGAAGAGCTGGTGATCCAGGCGGCAGGGTGGCACTTTCACAACGGGGTGGAAAAGTGAAAGTGCCACTTTTCCCCGCAGGGGCGGCGCTTCCACGGCGGCCCCGCCACGGGGACGGCGGCCCGCCACGGGGGGGAGAACGGGCCCCTCCAAGACGGCCGAGGAGGGCTCCAAGTGAAAGTGCAACTTCCTTCTGGGGGCCGCCAGGCCCCTGCCCCCCCTCCCTTGTCCCCCCTCACTCCCAGGGCGGAGAACCCTCGCGTTCCCCTCCTTTCCCAAATTTATCCCAAGCCGGGAACCCTTACTTTCAGAAAAGGGTAACTCTTCAATCGAAGGTTCCCGGCCCTGGAAAGGCTTGATAAAAAGGGGGGACGAGGCCCTCTTGGGCTGCCTCGGCCCCTCCAAGACAAAACGGCCTGGGAGGACCCAGTGGGGCTTCTCTGGAGGTCACCATCCATGAGGGCGTCAAGATGGTCCCAGAACGGCCCGGGAGGGCCCCAAGAGGGATCCAAGGGGCACCCAGGAGGACCCCAGTGGCGTATATAACTCGAGGCTTTGGCCACATAGACCCCTGGAACCCTTCGGGGAGGCCCGAAAGAGAGAGTCCAGGAGGGGCCCAAGTGGTGCATATGACTCGAGGCTTCGGCTATGTTCACCCCTGGGGCCTCCTCTCAACTTTCTCGGGGCCCCTACAGGACGGCCGGGGAGCGCCCCAAAGGGGCTCCAAGAGGGCCCCCGACACGTGCAACGGCCGTCTTTGGGGCGCTCTTGTGACCCTCTTGGGCCCCTCCAAGGTGGCCTGGGAGGGCCCGAAAGGGCTCCACAGGAGGGCTGAGGCCCGAAGGCGACCCCCAAAGATGCGCAACGGCCGTTGCGCTGCGCACCTTTGGGGCTCACGTGGGACCCTCCTGCGGCCCCCTTTGGGTCCAGAGCGGATAGGGCCTCAGGGCCGTCCAGTTTCGCCCTGGACTTCAGGGCCGCCCAGGGCAAAAGTACCCACATCAATCCCAGGATTGAGATGGGTAGGTTGGCCCCACCGTCAGAAGACAGATGTCACATGACTGGGTCGAGAACTTCACCTCTGACCTTTGCCTTTACAGTCTCCCCTTCGCCCTTTCCGCCCCATGCCACGAAAAGGAGAATGATGAGGAGTAGGAGGAAAACTGCGAGAGCATCGCGTGAATCGGGTCCCTCTCGGGGCTTGCAGTGCCGTCTCGGAAAGCCCCAAGGGGGTTCCAAGAGGGGCCTGGCATTTCTGGGCCCCCCCCGGGTCGTCTTGGAGTGGCCCCACAGGGTTCCGCGAGGATTATTGGAAGGCGCCCAGCGGAACTCACCAACCCTACGGGCTCTCCAAGTGCTTTAAGAGGGCCCCGAGAGGGCCCCGGGCCCCAATATGCAATACACATGTAACACACACCAACAAGGAAGCGGTTTGTGCTAAGTCTGCGTTGCATGTTGGGCCCTCTTGGAGCCCTCAGCGGGCTCTCGCAGCACTTGAGAAGGACCCCGAGAGGGCTCCAAGATGGGCCCCAGATTCAACACATGTAACACAAACCGCTTCCTTGCTTGGGACCAGGTTGTGTTGAATTTGCGTTAGGATGTTGGCCCTCTTGAAGCCCTCTTGGGGCCCTTTGGGAACCCGATGGAACTTACCACGAAGTTCCGTTGGTGCCCTCTCGGAGCCCTCTTGGAACCCTCCTGGGCCCTCCCTGGTCGTCACGGAGTGGCCCAACAGGGCTCCAAGAAGGCCCCAGGGGGGCTTCAGGAGGGAACCCAACGGAACCTACCACGAAGAGATCAGAATCTGTGTCGCAATACGTTGAAACATCACGACGCCCAGTCTGTTGCCCCCGGAGCGGGCCGACTCGGCTCTGGAAAAATGGAGGAGGACAAAGGGGCAGAATCCGGGCGTCAATATTTTCAAAAATCTTGACGCCCCCGTTTTTGCCCCCGGAGCGGGCCGACTCGGGCCCCGACAGCAGCGCAATGCATGTGATACATACGCAGCTACACATAACTATACATATAATATACCACACACGCGTCCTTACTGCGGCTCGCAGCTGTCTTCTAGGATGTGCGTATGTATATACATATATATATATATATATATATATATATACGTGTACACATATATAAATATACACATGCGCGCGCGTGTGCATGACACTTGCGAGACTCACTACGCCCCGCGAGCTGCTACACAACACGAGAGGTATGTCCAAAATCTCCTACCGATGCGCGGGCACTGGAGATTCAATACGCCCCGTGAGCCGCTACAAAACACGAGGTATGTCCAAAATCTCCTACCGATGCTCCTGCTGTGCATCGCTGCTTGCGTCTGTTGGTGCCTCGCGCCCCGTCGGCCCTGCTGCGCCGGCTCGGTCGTCCTCAGTCCTGCTCTTCAGCGTTCTCCTCGTCCTCGCCCTCGTCGCCATCTTCCTCCTCCTCCTCCTCTTCCTCGTTCGCCGCCCCGCGCAGCTCTGCCAGCTGCTTCTTGAGCTTCTCGGCCGCCGACTCGGCCTTGGCCTTGGCCGTCCCTTTGGCCTTCCCCTTGGCCTTCCCCTTTGGCTTCGGGTTCGCCTTGGGCTTTGGCGCCGGGTGTCCGGGCGCGCTGCTGCTCGAGCTGATCGCAGAGAGAATGGCTGCCAAGCCGGGCTTGTAGAACGGGCTCGTGGGGTCCTTCATCGACTGGAAGAGGAGGTCGCAGACCTTGTCGTCGAACCACTTCTGGTGCTCGGGCGTCAGGGTCACGCCGAAGTACGGCACGCGGTTCTTCACCGCCGTCACCGCAAGAGTAGGGTCCATCGCAGTCAAGTCAATCCACGCCTTGACACTCACGGCCTCGCCAAAACACTCGTAGAGCTCGGGGCACCCGGCGTGGTACGCAACCGGTTCGACATCATCGTCGTCGCGCTTCTGCTTAGGCGCCGACTTGTCGAAGCCCGGCGTCTCACCTCCAACGTCGAAGCGAGTTTTGCCCAACATCTTCACCTTCTCCTTGAACGTTGCGCTCGCCAGCTCCGCGTGCGGTGGCAAGACTACAGGACCTACGAAATTGCTGCGATTGCTGCCCCCGTAGTGCTTGCGGTCATTCTCGGACAGCTTGGGGGCGGAGCCAGATACCATATGGACGCGCTCTACGCAGTTGAGGGGCGTGTTCTTCGTGACGCGCTCGCGGCGGCGCTCGATGCTGCTGTCCGTGTACTGCACGTAGTATGTCTGGCGGGTGAGGTCGCACTTCTTGTTCGCCTCGGGGTTCTTGAAGCCAGCCATCAGCGCTGCCTCGTTCCCCGCTTTGCCCCCGTCCCATAGCAGGAACACGTCCCCATCTGCGAGCTCCTGCCACGTCTCTCCTTTCGCGCCCCGCGACATGCAGAGGCCGCCGACGAGCTTGCTCAAGTGGCCATTTGCACGCAACCCAGGAACTCGTATATGTGGATGGGTAACCGTCTCCCCCGTCTGCTTCGTGTCGTAGTTCACGACGATGTAACCCTTCTCCGATCCCCGCAGCGAACCCGTGCTGCTCGCGCGAAGGACGTCGGCGAAGGCCGAGGCGGAGGCTGGCTCCACAATTGTCGTCACGTAGCGCGAGACAATATTCTCGGTATACTGGCGGTACTCGGAAATCTTGAGCTCAGGATCGGACTTTGCCAGCTCTGGATGGGCCCAGCCGGACATCTGGCTATCCTCGCAGCCCTGGTCGGACGTGAGCTTCCAAATGTTGCTGAGTGACACGGCCTCGGGCTCGTTCGAGGGCGTCGTTTCTGCGGTGACTCCTGGGAGTTGATCATCCTCATCTTTCAGGGCGTCCTGGATCTCCTTCAACCGGCTCTTCACGGGGTCCTCGTCGAGCAAGTCGGTCGCTGATTTCGAAGTGAGGGTGGACAGAATATCAGCGTCCGAGTCGTGCCCGTACTTCACGTCGACGACGAGAAGCACGGCCATCTGATCTGCGTGTGAAAGAGCGCCGAGCCACGCTTGCTCAACCTTGAGGGCGGCTGAGCCACACATCGCCCGGAATCTGTCATGTGACTCCATAACCTCGGCCATGCGGGCCAGGCCATCCGGCGTCACGCCCAGCGCCACGCATTTGGAGTGCACCAGCTTGGAGAGCTCAAGTTTTCGAATGCATACTTCCGCGTAGCCCTTCGAATCCCTCGCCTTCCCCAGCAACACCGTCTTGGACATGTCCGTCGGCGACCGGTTCCCATGGCAGACCTCGTCGTATAATTGAGCCATGATGTGTTGCAAGTGCTCGGAGCTCTTGACCCGGTAAACCAAAGATGACAAGATCGTGATGTTGTTCAGCGAGTGCTTGGCGCCGTAGCGGTCCTCGAAGCGCTCCATAATCTCTCTGCAGGCCGGCACAGACAGAAGGTTCTTGTTCACAGTTGCCGCTTGCTCGATGAAGCTGTCTGTGACGATGTTCTTGGCCCCATGTTTCGTGTGCTTCTTGTACTCGAGCTCCAGCGCTTTCACGCCGATGCTCTTGCCACCGTTCGCCTTCTCCAGCATGGCCTTCGTCTCCATGACCTCGAGGATTCGCTGACACACAGTCCTCTCTAACTCTTTTGCGATGTCCACGGACTGGTCCCTGATGTTGATAGCTTCGAAATGGAGCTCCTTCTTGCCGTCGAAAAGCTGGAAGCGCAACGTCACGGTGCAGAAGCACTTGTGGAACTCACCCAGAACTTCATCAGACTCCCCAGCCTCGATCATCTCGTGGGTCCTCAGCCACAAAGCGTGCGGGATCTCGATCGGTGAAACGAGCTTGTTGTTGCCGACCATGGAGAGAGGGTCTTTGTCCTTGCCGTCCAAGTAGACTACGAGCGTGTGCGGCATCACTGGCGGCCTGCCCGCAGGGAACAAGGCGTCGGCGAGCCGCCGGACGCGACTCATGCTCCGGGGCATACCGCTGTCTGGCGACCAGAACATGTTGCACCAAGCGAGATTGCAACTCGCCTCGTACATGCCTTCCTTCTCCATTGCTGTCTTGCGCTTCGCACTGTTGTATGGTTCTTTGAACCCTCCATGGCCGATGCCCAGCGGCATATCCGTTGTCAGCGACTCAAACACTGGATGGCCCAACACGTTGGTGATAATGTCTTGCATGGCTGCATTGTACGCAACGTTTGCACTTCCCACCTCCATGCCGTCCATACTCGCACAAAGTGCCAACTTCTTTGCAACCTCGCTTTTGGGCTTCTTGGGATCACTGGCCGCCTTGCCGCTGGGCGCGCCCCGTTTGCCAGGCGCCATTGCCTTCAGATGTCGGATCGTGGGGTCGCACTGGAACAAATCGGCTTGGACCAAAATTGCTAAGGATCTCCAGGTCACGATTGGTGCACCTATTCATTTCCATGAAGTGGTAATCGTCATCATTTGTTAGAGTGAGGGGGCCGAACGGTCTTACGGTGTCCCTGGGTGCGTGGCTGCAGTGGGGCTCCGCGGTGAGGATTATGCTCGTTGTTGTCGTCGTCCCGGCGGGTGGGTCGCGGCGCGGGTAGGTCGCGGCGCGGGCGGGTCGCGGCGCGGGTGGGTCGCGGGTGGCATGCGGCGCCGATGGGTCGCGGGCGGGTCGCAGGTGGGTTGCGGGTGGGCCGCGGCGCGGGTGAGTCGTTCGTTCCCCTCAGTGCTTGCCCTTGGGGCTTTGTTGGAGCTGTCTTGCGGCCCTCTCGCGCCGTCTGAGGGCCGCACGAAGGGCCCAAGAGGGCCCCAAGACGGCTTCAAGAGGGCCCCAAGATCGGTCACGCGAGAGAGGGTTCGTGTGACCGCTCTTGGGAGCCTCTTGGAGCCGTCTTGGAGCCTTCCTGGGCTCCTCCGAGGGCCATGGGACGGGTCCGAAAAGGCCCCGAGCGGGCTCCAAGAAGGTCGAAGAGGGCCCCATGAGGCTCCCAAGAGGGCCCCAAGATCGGTCACGCGAGAGAGGCTTCGTGTGACCGCTCTTGGGGGCATATTGGGGCCTTCTTGGGGCCCTCTTGGGCCTTTCCGAGGGTCCGGGGAAGGGTCCCAGAGAGCCCCGAGAGGGTTCCAATATGCCCCAAGAGGGCCCCAAGAGGGCCCCAAAACGCAAAAAAACATATAGATCACTGATCTGTCTGGTTTGGGGGCCTTTTGGTGCCGTCTTGGGGCCCTCTTGGGCCTTTCCGAGGGTCCTGGAAAGGGTCCAAGAGAGCCCCGAGAGGGTTCCAATATGCCCCAAGAGGGCCCCAAGAGGGCCCCCAAACGCAAAAAAAACAGATAGATCATTGATATATCTGGTTTGGGGGCCTCTTGGGGCCGTCTTGGGGCCCTCTTGGGCCCATCCGAGGGCCCTGGGAAGGGCCCAGGGCCCCGAGAAGGCTCCAAGAGGGCCCCAAGAGGGCCCCAAAGCTCCAAAAACATATTGTGTCTGGTTTGGGACCTCGTGGGGCCCTCCAGGGGCCCACGAGAGAGGCTTCACGTGACCGTTCTTGGGAGCCTCTTGGAGCCGTCATGGGGCTCTCTTGGCCCCCTCTGAAGGCCCTGGAACGGGTCCAAGAGGGGGTCGATGGGGTCTGGAAAGGGCCGTTTCTTCTATGTCATAGGGGCCGATGGGTCGCGGGCGGGTCGCGAGGCGGGCGGGCGAATGTAATAAAAACGTATGTTTTTTTCTCATGGATTTGGAAGATTTTTGCTGCATGGGGACTCTCCAGGAAGTCCTCTTGGCGCCTTCTTGGGACCTCCCTCTTGGAGGCTTCTGGGGCCGTCTTGAGGCCATATTGGGCGTTTTGGATTGCTTTGAGGCTGTCTGAGAAGCCTCTTGGATCGTCTTAGGGTTGGAAGGAAGTCTAAGGGATGACAGCTTCTCCTGGGAGGGGGGGGGCCTGGGACCTCCCCGCTGCCCCCCCCCCCCCCCCAGATCCGCCCCCGGGACCCCCCCCCCGGGTCGGGGAAGGGAACAAAGGGAAGGGGCTTACGACGAATGTCCTTTGCGCTGACCTGCCCGAGGAGGAGAGACGACCACTGAGGGAAGGGGGAAAGGTGAAATCCACTGAAACGCGAACCCACGGAAACGCGAAGCCGTCTTCCGTTCACACACGTCGACAGGGTCCGGGCGTGGTCTTTTATTTTTCCGAGCCGTGTCCAGCCGACAAGTTGCGCTGACCCAGCTCGGGGCCAGTGGCCCCGGACGGTGGCCGACGCCAGGGCAGGGTTTTGCCCCCTCCCCCCTGAAGAAATATAGAGCTACCCCCGCCGTTCTCGCAGAGTCTGCGGGAGCAGTGCGGCGAGATATCGGCGTGCTGTCCTGACCCCAGAAGGGGTGCCTCAGCGGCAACGAGCGGGACGCATTGTCTAAGGGGTAGACCAACGCCGAAAACGTCGACCCGACGAACCGAACCCTCGCGAGCAGGAGGGCGAGCACCAGCAGCAAAAGGAGCAGGAGGTGGAGAGGAGGGGACAAGAAGGCTGAGGACGAGGACGACGAGTACGAGTACGAGGCAGACGAGGCTGGATAGTTGGACAGGGGAAGGGGAGGAGTCGAGGATGAAGGGGGGCGTGCTTGATGATGGTTATGTTTGTATTTTGCACTGCCAAGGCGACGACGGTCAGTGGTGCATGAGTGTAGCGGACATCGCAGTCAGCGAGACCACGGATCGACTAAGTTGTCACAGCCTGCTGAGCCTAGCACTCCTATCATGACGCGCCCAACCACGCTCTGCGTGAAGGCATTTCCGATCATGCCTCCTATGTGTCTTCGTCGTATGCCCAGGCTACCCACTCGCAGGCGGTCTGGACACATTGCTTGCAATCGCATCATCTCGTCATTGTTCAACCGCCTGCCCTTCCACGCTAGCCAGTAGCCGGTTCGGGCGCGTTGCTTTGTCAAACATGGCACCCGACCGAGGCAGTTCTGAGCTCGACGGCTGTCGATGTCGCACACCATGGGCACCCTCTTGAAATTCAGGCCAGCCTGTTTTATCACCTTCAGTGCGGCGGCTACGCGGCGGCGAGCCAACGAGCCGCGCCGACCCGGCGGCAGGCGGGTCCCAAACTCTGTATCGTCGATGAATGTTTCCAAAGGACGTGGCTGAAGCTGGGGGGGCCATCGCATCGGCTTAGTTGGGCGCAGGACTCCCACGTGATAAAGGCGACGGCGGCTCTGAGGAACGCCGCCGTGCAACTTCGAGTCCAGAATATTCCACGAGACTGTGTAACCAATGGACTGCATGGCGCGTAGCACCATCAGAAAACACTCACCGTGACGCCGCAGTAAGCCTTCGACGTTCTCAAGGACCACCATCCGTGGCCGGCGCTGGTCGAGATATGATAAAATCGCTCCAATCACAGACGCGCGCGGATCCTCAATTCCGAGCCCCTCGCCTGCGCCACTGAATGGTTGGCACGGGTACCCTGCCACCAGCAAGTCGCAGGCAGGAGCAGCGACGAATTCTGGCCCGCACACGTTGTCGTAGAAGTGACGTATGTCGTCGTGGTTAGCTTGAATGATGGCCTTCGATGCGGGGTCCGTGTCCGCCGCGAAGACGTACTCGACATGCAAGCCGGCGTTCACGGCCTGGATGTCAGCGAGTGCTTCGCGGTCCGTGCCCAGGCCCGAACATATGCTGCCCAACCGCAGCGGCCCATCGCCGAAATGCCTGGGCATCGCTACGCCACGAGTCTGCACCGTGATGAAATGTTACAGCAATGACGGCGATATGATGACTGACTGCGGTGGTGCGCTCTGACGCGTCCTCTGACTGTCCCCCAGGGGGGGGGGAATCCCCCCCCCCCGGGGGGCACTCCAGACAGGTCCGGAGTGCCCCCGGTCAGGTTTTTCAAATTCTAGGACACTCCAGACAGGTCCGGGTGCCCCCGGGGGACAGGTACAGACAGGTCTTTTCAAGTTCTAGGACACTCCAGACAGGTCCGGAGTGCCCCCGGGGAGGGGGGGATTCCCCCCCCCTCCGGGGGCACTCCGGACCTGTCTTTCTTTCTTTCCCTTCATTTCCTTTCCCTCTCGCTCCTCTCTGCCTCGCTCCCACTCCTACCTTCTTCGCTGGCAGGCCAAGAGACCAAGTTCAGACAAAACGCGAGCCCACTTTTCGGAAAAGGGCCCGCGCCGGGAGGAAAGTTCAAACAGGCCCCACGCGGGCTGCTGTAGAGGAGAGGGAAACTCCCCAAACTTGCCGATGCCGAATGTTGTCGCTCGAACTTGTTTTGCGGTATGAGCGCAGTGACTTGCGACGATGGCAATGGGGCAATGGGGGGCAAACATTCACTTCAATCTTGATTGGGCTTTCTGAGGTCCACTTTTGGGTCGCGCGCATCCAAAGGTGCGCGCACCCCCCCAGAAGAGTGCAGCTGACTGCATCACACGAAGTCCGCGACCGACCGACCTCCTCCTCCCCCTCCTCCTCCTCCTCCTCCTGAGCCCGTTGACCCAGGCTTGATCCGGCCTTGGGCTCGATTTCTATCCGATGCTCGTTCCCCCCATCTCTGGACGTTCACAGGGAGGCGTCTGGCAACGCACAAGACTAGGTAGTGTGAATGTGAGTTAGTACGTTCCGTAGCACCCCGCAAT
Organism: Prorocentrum cordatum; assembly: GCA_963575745.1. NCBI lineage: Eukaryota > Dinophyceae > Prorocentrales > Prorocentraceae > Prorocentrum > Prorocentrum cordatum. The sequence continues at coordinate 8,580 of CAUYUJ010011069.1, read as the reverse complement.
TGCGGATAAGAGTGAGGGCGCGGGCGCGCGGGCGCAGCTACTGCGACCCACCCGCGCCCCACCCGCTTCGCGACCCGCCCGCGACCCATCGGCCCCTATGCCATAAAAGAAACGGCCCTTCTCAGGCCCCATCGACCCTCTTGGACCCCTCCCCGGGCTCTCGGAGGGGGGCAAGAGAGCCCCATGACGGCTCCAAGAGGCTCCCAAGAACGGTCACGTGAAGCCTCTCTCGCGTGACCGATCTTGGGGCCATCTTCGGGCCCTCTTGACTCTTGGAGCAACCTTGGGGCCCTCTCGGGCCTTGCCCCCGGCTTCATAAGGCTTTCGAAAAACGTAAACGAAGGACCCAGGAAGGGCCCCATGACCATCTATTCGCTTTCGCAGCGATATGCGTGAGGCCGCCCTCGCAAAACGATTTTGCATGGACAAAACAGGCATGTTCCCTTGAAAAAAAACGACGTGCAAACACACTTCTTGAAAGCCCAAGAATTGCACAACCAATTTTCTTTGAAGTTTGTTGATTTTTCATGCACAAAATAAGCACTGCAGGAAGCAAACCCAAATATCGCCATGAAACGGCAATCTCTGAAAGTCGAATAACGTTTCGCGCGTTCCCCCCACCCAAGATGACCACAACGGCCCCGGAGGAGTCCCCAAGAGGCCCCAAAGACTGCCAAGAACCCCCCAAGAGGCCCGACAATGTTTTAAGCTTGTCCTGATATTCCCCAATCATACCCTTCCCAGGACCCTCGGAAGGGCCCTAGAGGGCCCCAAGAAGGCCTCAATATGCCCCCAAGAGCGGTCACGCGAAGCCTCTCTCGCGTGACCGATATTGGGGCCCTCTTGGGAGCCTCATGGGGCCCTCTTCGACCTTCGTGGAGCCCGCTCGGGGCTTTCTTGGACCCGCCCCATGGCCCTCGGAGGGGCCCAAGAGGGCCCCAAGACGGCTCCAAGAGGCTCCCAAGAGCGGTCACGCGAACCCTCTCTCGCGTGACCGATCTTGGGGCCCTCTTGAAGCCGTCTTGGGGCCCTCTTGGGCCCTTTCCTACGGCTCTCAGACGGCTCCAAGAGGGCCCCAGGACAGCTCCAAGAGAGCCCCAAGGGCAGGCACCGAGGGGACCGAACGACTCACCCGCGCCGCGACCCACCCGCGACCCACCCGCGACCCTTCGGCGCCGCAAACCACCCGCGACCCACCCGCGCAGCGACCCGCCCGCGCCGCGACCCACCCGCGCCTCGACCCACCCGCTGGGACGACAACAACAGCAAAAAACAGAATCCTCTCCACGGATCCCCAGTGCAGCCACGCACCCAGGGACATTGTAAGACCGTTCGGCCCCCTCACTCTGATATGTTGGCCCCCTTGATCTGGGCCGTCGTCTCCAGACAATCACCCGCGACAGTTGTTGCACGGCTGACCCTGGACAGAGTTACCCGTCACCAGTATTGCCCGGCGGATGTCATTGCTGCTGCGTTGCTGTTGCGTTTCGGTCGGAATCAACAGCAGCGTCGAGGTCGGGGGGATTTGCCCCTCGGAGTTGCGGCGCTTTTAGCGGGAGCTAACCTACCCCCCCCCCCGCAAAAAAAACTTGGGAGGGCCTGTCTGGCCCAAATCCTAGCAGTGGCCCTGGGCTCGGGCTCGGGAACTCGCGCAACGATTGTCCGACGGATGTGTTGGGAAGAATGCCGAATGGAGGATGGGGGGGAACATGATGAGGAGGGGGGCGGGATCTGGCGGATGACAAAGGAGAGGCGGGTGAGAATGAGGGAGGGGGGGGGGATTGAGGAAGGAGGAAAGAGAGGCAGGAATTGGGGGAGACGCATGAAGGGAAATAAGACGACGAGGAAGAGGAACACGTGGAAAAATACAGCGGCGTCAAGGAACAGGAGTAGGATGAGCATTTGAAGTAAGAAGAAGGACAGTATGATTGAATGAAGGAGCGCATGATGATGTTTTTTTTTGTCGCCGGCAGCGCCCCAATCAGCGCCGGCACGCACCCGTCGTGGCATCACACCCCAGCTCGCTGTAAGCGAAAAAGCTTGGCAAATCGAAGGCACCCTGAATGAACGAGAAGTTCGCATGCCTTTTCTCAGCCCTGGTCAGAAATGCCAGCACTTGGTAAGGCCGCTGCTGTCTACGCGGGCGGTTGACGTTTGCAAGCGTGGCCCGGACGAATGCTTCCCGCTTTTCGAGCAGTCTCCAATTAGTGCCTGGCTGCTGCAAGACATCCGCTAACACTTCAAAGCATCCTGGGTGTTTGCGGACGAACCTACGAGAAAACCAAACGCTGCGATTGGATTTTCGCAACCCTGAGCTGTTAAAGATGACCGAGGCGCCCCGCACGCCCCGAGAAAGAACAAACTCAAGTGAAGCGATCCGGGCGCCACTCAACACTGCGGCAAGCTGAACATAATCTGGCACCCTGAAGGGGTTGTTGGCGACCAAGACGAGGCCAGCCCTCGCAACTGACTCCTGGGCGACGAGACCCGTGTCCGATTGGAGCAGACGCTCTCGCTGCATTCGAGGAACATCGGGATGGAACCACACCTGAACTCCGTGGAAATTCATCGGCTTCCGCGGCGCCATCTTCTCAATCAGCTGAAGGTGGGCCTTGTGCAACCGGATGCTGCTCTCCAGCGTGCTCCTGCGATGTTCCTCCGCGAGCTCGGCGTCCCCCGCCCCGCACTCCTCCGGGAGAGCCGCGCCCTCGAGCACTCGCTCTAGGTGAGCGATCTTGCGGCGCTTGCGCTGCAGATCGCACTCCTGATCCATTTTGGGCGTCCACCGCTGCGCCCCCAGCTCCCTCGCGCGCAGCCTCACGGAATCGAGGTCGCAGGCGCCGTCCACGTGGATCATGGATTCCAACTTGCGGCGCTGCTTCGCGCGCCAGGCCTTCAACGTGCCGCCAGAAAAACCGCTGAGTTTTCCCTTGTCAGAGCGCGTCCAGCAAGACTTCCGAGCAGAACCGAACATCGCCACGTAGAAGAGGCGCGCGTCATCAATGATGCTCGCCTCCCGGTAAAGCCCGCGTCCTGCCAGCGCCAATTCGGCTGCCTCCAGGCGCGGGGTCATGGACCGATGTTTAGTCAGAAGGCTGCACTGCGTGCTCAGGGCCCGTTCGGTATTGCTCGTCGTGCACGCGTGGAAAGCTGCGTACATTTGCAGGCCTCGTGAAATGCAATCGTACGGCACATCCCTTCGCCGTCGTTTCCTGTCTAAGGCCTCGCGCTACGCATCCAAGCAAGTCATGCGTGGTGTCGTGGCGTATATGCTCTGCGCCAGGGAGTGGACGTCGTCGAACTGCTGAGTGAACGCCCGAACGTCCATGCCGCCCTTCAGCGCCAGCCGGCGAGCGTGCGAAGCAAAGCAGCTGTCATCCGCTAGCGAGTGCCGAAGATCAGCCCCCCGGGTGAGAGAAAATATTGCGAAGCATTGTAAGAACTCTGAATCCGGGAACTCTGTTTTTATCACCTCGATGGCCAAAGATACCCAGCATTGCATGCGCTGCAGGGCCGACGCCACGGCCCCCTGCAAGGCCACGCCTCCAATAGATCGAAGCGGGTTGCCACTGGCCTGGCGCACGATTGGCATAGGTTTCTTCAGAAGTTCCAACATGTGGTAGGTGTGCCCAACCCGGGTGCACTTGCCCAGGACAAAAAGCGTCTTGATCTTCTGAACGAACGCGCTAATCTCCATTGAGATTGTCGATGGGTCCATATCAGGGGAATCCCAGAATCGTACAAATTCCAATCCGTGCTGGGCTGCATCCGCCATCATTGCCATGGTAACGAGCCGTTCTTCTGTCACCCAGTTCATGAACTCCATGGCCTTCGCAGACTCCGGCTTCCCTAGATGGGGCGTGCAAGAATCCAATCGATTTGATGTGATCGGGAAATCATGTTTCATCCGTAACTTGTCGGACCGAAGCTAAGCTAAGACGGGCCTCCCGAACCTGGGAAAGCTACGCCAAGTCAAGCAGCGCAAAGCAGATCTAAGCTAGGCCAAGACAACCCCAGGCGCTGCTCAACGTTTGATGCACAGCAAATCGAAACTCAGTGATACTGCATTGAGCTACCCTCACATCAAATATTGGTTTCGTGCAAAATCCGCGGCGCGCCTCGCCGCTCGATGGCAACGCGCTTCACCGTCAGAAAATAGGCGGGCCAGTAGAGAACCATGCGGGAGATCGGCTCGAAATGCGTCTCGAACCGGTGCATGGCCGATTTGAGGTCCTTGATGCGTTCCGAAGACGATGGGGCCACGTTGTTTTCAGGGTCCAAGTCTTTGATGAGCTCACTGAAGTACTTTTGGAACATATCACTGTGCTGAATGAGTTGCGTCACGCACTTCTTTGTGGTTACGCACATTTTCATGATCCCATTCAAAACTTCATCTGACGACCAAGGTCGCGTAAGGAGACGCCGGGACGCATGCGTGTGGTCTTTGAAAACCATTGCGTTGGGTGTCCACTGGCATTGCAACACCCTGATGGCCAGCTGCTCGTCTGACGCACCGTCTGCATCTAGCGCAACGGTGATTTGCTGCATGTGCTCCAGGAGAGATTCATTGACGCTCCGCTGCGCCGCCACCGGCGCGAAGAAGTTCTCTGTGCAGAAATTGCGGAGCACCTCTTTTACCCCAAGGACGATGCCAATGTGGCCTTTTCCCATCGTCAGATGATGCACGTGCCCTAGTACACCGTGCCGAACTTCCAAAGCTGCATTTGTGGCGACGTAGTTCACCAAAAATCGCTGCCCCTTGCCATCTTGATGGAGGGCGATGTACTGGGCACCGAGCATAAACTCACGTTCCTGAGCTCGCTTGCCCTCGGCCAAAGCGAATGTCATGCGGACGAGCTTATTGCGGCCCAGTTGCTCGCCGCTCTCGGTCTTCAGAGCACTCTGGTTGGACCTGAGCATCTGGCGGTGCTTGAGAACGTCCGCAAACTCCTGCGCCGACGGCGCACGTGACAGCGCCTGTTCAGCTAGAGTTTGGGCCTTTTCGTTCACGCATGCTCGGACGGCCTGCGTGTGCCTATGGCTGAACTCATGCCGCCTCAAGTTCCCAGCGCTCAGCGTGCTCGACACCCCAGTCGACACCAACTTCGTCGGAGCACCCGTGTGGAGCTCGCACAGAACACATCGAACTGACCATGCACCATCGATTTCCCCAGCTGTAAGCCACGAGCCCAAGTGCGGATGGCTCGGATCCACGAGGAACCTTTTCAACCATCTGCCCACGCACCGTGAATATATTGCCTTCAGGCAGGTTCTGGCTTCGTCAGAAGGCATGCTTGAGCCCAAATGGCTTTCGAAGCTATGGGTGTGAGCAGGGCGCTGCGGGGCCGATGGAAGGACGGTTAGGCCCTGGGGCCCGAAAAGCCTCAGGAGGCCAAAGGCGGCGAAACATTTCCCGCTCAAAATAATGCTCGATTGCCCTGGGGCCCGAAAGCGGCCTCTGGAGGCCAAAGGCGGCGAAACATTTCCTGGTGCGCCACTTCAGCCTTCCAGCCGGCCCCAGCGCGGCAAGCCCTCCCCTCCCCTCCCCTCCCCTCCCTCCCTCCCCCCCTCCCTCCCTCCCTCCGTCGCCCCCATCCCCTTTTCTTTCCCTCCGCGCCATCCCCTCTCCCCCAAAAACCAATCCCTCGCTATTCCCCTCTCTCCTTCCCTTCCTTTTCCTCCTCGTCCCCTTCCTTCTCGTCGTCGTCGTCGTCGTCTTTTGCCCCTCCCCGAAGGAGCTCCACCGAAGGCGCAACTGGGAGGGGTCGCGCGCCACCGCGCCGCCCATTTCGGCGCATTCCTCACACGTCTCGCGGCCCCAGAAGGAGCTCCACCTGAGGCTCCCGCGGCAGGAGCCGAGGCGGCTACACAGCGCCCCAATTCGATCGAGAACCCCCCCCATGTTGCGAGCGCAGGGCGGGGGGGGTTCTCGATCGAATTGGGCACGCATGTGTATATTTATATATGTGTACACGTATATACATATACATATACATATACATATACATATACATATACATATATATACATACACACATATACGCACATCCTAGAAGACAGCTGCGAGCCGCAGTAAGGACGCGTGTGTGGTATATTATATGTATAATTATGTGTAGCTGCGTATGTATCACATGCATTGCGCTGCTGTCGGGACCCGAGTCGGCCCGCTCCGGGGGCAAAAACGGCGGCGTCAAGATTTTTGAAAATATTGACGCCCGGATTCTGCCCCTTTGTCCTCCTCCATTTTTCCAGAGCCGAGTCGGCCCGCTCCGGGGGCAACAGACTGGGCGTCGTGATGTTTCAATGTATTGCGACACAGATTCTGATCTCTTCGTGGTAGGTTCCGTTGGGTACCCTCCTGAAGCCCCCCTGGGGCCCTCTTGGAGCCCTGTTGGGCCACTCCGTGACGACCTGGGAGGGCCCAGGAGGGTTCCAAGAGGGCTCCGAGAGGGCACCAACGGAACTTCGTGGTAAGTTCCATCGGGTTCCCAGAGGGCCCCAAGAGGGCTTCAAGAGGGCCAGCATCCTAACGCAAATTCAACACAACCTGGTCCCAAGCAAGGAAGCGGTTTGTGTTACATGTGTTGAATTTGGGGCCCATCTTGGAGCCCTCTCGGGGTCCTTCTCAAGTGCTGCGAGAGCCCGCTGAGGGCTCCAAGAGGGCCCAACATGCAACGCAGACTTAGCACAAACCGCTTCCTTGTTGGTGTGTGTTACATGTGTATTGCATATTGGGGCCCGGGGCCCTCTCGGGGCCCTCTTAAAGCACTTGGAGAGCCCGTAGGGTTGGTGAGTTCCGCTGGGCGCCTTCCAATAATCCTCGCGGAACCCTGTGGGGCCACTCCAAGACGACCCGGGGGGGGGCCAGAAATGCCAGGCCCCTCTTGGAACCCCCTTGGGGCTTTCCGAGACGGCACTGCAAGGCCCGAGAGGGACCCGATTCACGCGATGCTCTCGCAGTTTTCCTCCTACTCCTCATCATTCTCCTTTTCGTGGCATGGGGCGGAAACGGCGAAGGGGAGACTGTAAAGGCAAAGGTCAGGTGAAGTTCTCGACCCAGTCATGTGACATCTGTCTTCTGACGGTGGGGCCAACCTACCCATCTCAATCCTGGGATTGATGTGGGTGCTTTTGCCCTGGGCGGCCCTGAAGTCCAGGGCGAAACTGGACGGCCCTGAGGCCCTATCCGCTCTGGACCCAAAGGGGGCCGCAGGAGGGTCCCACGTGAGCCCCAAAGGTGCGCAGCGCAACGGCCGTTGCGCATCTTTGGGGGTCGCCTTCGGGCCTTAGCCCTCCTTTGGAGCCCTTTCGGGCCCTCCCAGGCCACCTTGGAGGGGCCCAAGAGGGTCACAAGAGCGCCCCAAAGACGGCCGTTGCACGTGTCGGGGGCCCTCTTGGAGCCCCTTTGGGGCGCTCCCCGGCCGTCCTGTAGGGGCCCCGAGAAAGTTGAGAGGAGGCCCCAGGGGTGAACATAGCCGAAGCCTCGAGTCATATGCACCACTGGGGCCCCTCCTGGACTCTCTCTTTCGGGCCTCCCCGAAGGGTTCCAGGGGTCTATGTGGCCAAAGCCTCGAATTATATACGCCACTGGGGTCCTCCTGGGTGCCCCTTGGATCCCTCTTGGGGCCCTCCTGGGCCGTTCTGGGACCATCTTGACGCCCTCATGGATGGTGACCTCCACAGAAGCCCCACTGGGTCCTCCCAGGCCGTTTTGTCTTGGAGGGGCCGATGCAGCCCAAGAGGGCCTCGTCCCCCCTTTTTATCAAGCCTTTCCAGGGCCGGGAACCTTCGATTGAAGAGTTACCATTTTCTGAAAGTAAGGGTTCCCGGCTTGGGATAAATTTGGGAAAGGAGGGGAACGCGAGGGTTCTCCGCCCTGGGAGTGAGGGGGGACAAAGGAGGGGGGGCAGGGGCCTGGCGGCCCCCAGAAGGAAGTTGCACTTTCACTTGGAGCCCTCCTCGGCCGTCTTGGAGGGGCCCGTTCTCCCCCCCGTGGCGGGCCGCCGTCCCCGTGGCGGGGCCGCCGTGGAAGCGCCGCCCCTGCGGGGAAAAGTGGCACTTTCACTTTTCCACCCCGTTGTGAAAGTGCCACCCTGCCGCCTGGATCACCAGCTCTTCGAGCCCTCCTGGGGCCCTCTCGGCGGCTTGGGGGCTCTCTTGGGGCCCTGGGGTGGGCGGGGCACCCCATAGATAGAGCCGCCTCCGCCTCCTCCCCCGCCTGCCCCCGGTCCCCCCCCCCGCCGCTCCTCCCCTCCCCTCCATGTGCCGCTGCCTGTTCTCGCCTCCCCTCCCTTTTGCCCTCCTCTCCTCCCTTCCCCCCTCCTTGTCCTGCCTCTGCCCTCGGCCGCCGGAGCCCCGCCTGGAGGCTCGCGGAGTCGACGGCGATCAAGGGCGCGGAGGGCCTCCAGGGCCCTGCGCCGCCCCGCGCGGCGCGCGCCGCTCCCAGGAAGGGGGGGGGGGGAACGGAAGGAGAGGCGGGGGCAGGAGAGGGGGCGGGGAGCAGGGGGAGGAGGGAGGAGAGGAGGGAGGAGAGGAGGGAGGGAGGGAAGGAGGGAGGAGGAGGAGGGGGAGGAGGAGGAG
>CAUYUJ010011068.1:423611-469957 GCA_963575745.1 Prorocentrum cordatum | reverse complement strand
TGGCCGAAACTTGCATGGACAATCAAATTGCAGGATCCGTTGTTTGATATGTAAGCTACTTGGGACACGCGCCTATGGCATGATGCGCAGGAGAACCATACAAGAAAGAGGGGCAACAACTACAGGCTCGAAGAGGACATGGGGAGACGGGAGCGAAGAGCAGGAGAAAGACGTGCGGGAAGCCCACTGTGCTGGGCCCCTCAGCAGCCCTCGAAAGTGGCGACAGTTTCACAGATCGCAGCCCCCCAGGGATGGCGAGGTCTAATTTGAGTCTGCGGTGAGTACCCACTGTGCTGTGCTCCTCAGCAGCCCTCGAAAGTGGCGACAGTTTTACAGATCGCAGCCCTCAAGGGATGGCAAGGTCTAATTTGAGTCTGCGGTGACTACCCACTGTGCTGTGCCCCTTCAGCAGCCCTCGAAAGTGGCGACAGTTTCACAGATCGGGGCCCCCCAAGAATGGCGAGGTGTAATCTGAGTCTGCGGTGAGTACCCACTGTGTTGTGCCCCTCAGCAGCCCTCGAAAGTGGCGACAGTTCAGATCGCAGCCGCCCAGGGATGGCAAGGTCTAATCTGAGTCTGCGGTGAGTACCCACTGTGCTCTGCCCCTCAGCAGCCCTCGAAAGTGGCGACAGTTTCACAGATCGCAGCCCCCCAGGGATGGCGAGGTCTAATTTGAGTTTGCGGTGAGTACCCACTACTCATAGAGCTTCCTTGCTCATCTGCAGCTCGAGTTCAATCATGAAAACCAATACCATCTCCAAAGAATTAGCAGAAAACCAAAACTAACCATCAACCATGACTCGTAGAGCTTCCCTAAGAGCGTTAGCGGCGAAGCTAGAAGAGTAATTCCGGCGCGCTGGGGGGCTAGTTGGCAAAAGCATCTCGACGGAAGTTTTGCATACTTTTGCTTTGTTTAGGTTCGATTTCTCGAAATTCAACCATTCGTTAGAGCGCTAGTACTTGTTTCACCCATCTTCGATCTTACTCCCGCTCGCCATCTTAATCTCAGCTCGATCGGGTACCTACTACTGCCAAAAAAGCACTCTGGCGGGATCGGCTGTTTCGAGTCATCTTGACAGATGCTGTTGGTTTTCTGTACTTAACTCGAGCTGTAGGATAGCTAGAGAGCTGGTACGCACATCTAATCGATCCAGAATGATCAGACGCGTTCGTCTGAAGCATCTAGATGTCTGAAATCGGTCTGCTACTCGAGCTAGGTCCGCGAAACTATTCGTACTCTACGATTTTCCCCAACCATCCTGTGGTGTTGGGTCCTCCTTTTGAAGAGACGGCGCCCCGCGTTCCTCCTCCTCTCCTCTCCTCTCCTTCCTCCTCCTCTCTCCCCTCCTCCTTCCTCCCACCATCATCTTCACCTCTCACACGTTTCGTGGCCCCATACCGAGCTCCACCTATGGCCCCAGTGGCGCAGCCCGCATGCGGTACGCGCCCAATTTTGGCACAGCCCTCACACGCTTCGTGGCCCCATAGGGAGCTCCACCTATGGTCCCAATGGCGCAGCCCGCATGTGGTACGCGCTCCATTTTGGCACACCCCTCACACGTTCCGTGGCCCCATTGGGAGCTCCACCTTAGGCCACAGTGGCGCAGCCCGCATGCGGTACGCGCCAAATTTAGGCACACCTCTCACACGTGTCGTGGCCCCATACGGAGCGCCACCCAAGGTCCCAGTGGCGCAGCCCGCATGCGGTACGCGCCCAATTTTGGCACACCCCTCACACGTTTCGTGGCCTCATAGGGAGCTCCACCTATGGTCCCAGTGGCGCAGCCCGCATGCGGTACGCGCCCAATTTTGGCACACCCCTCACACGTTTCGTGGCCCCATGGGGAGCTCCAGCTATGGTCCCAATGGCGCAGCCCGCATGCGGTGCGCGCCCAATTGTGGCACACCCCATCACACGTTTCGTGGCCCCATAGGGAGCTGCACCCAAGATCCCAGTGGCGCAGCCCACATGCGGTACGCGCCCCATTTTGGCACACCCCTCACACGTTTCGTGGCCCCCTAGGGAGCTCCACCCAAGGTCACAGTGGCCCAGCTCGCATGCGGTACGCGCCCAATTTTGGCACACCCCTTACACGTTTCGTGGCCCCATTGGGAGGCTACCTTAGGCCCCAGTGGCGCAGCCCACATGCGGTACGCGCCCAATTTTGGCACACCCCTCACACGTTTCGTGGCCCCATAAGGAGCTCCACCTATGGTCCCAATGGCGCAGCCCGCATGCGGTACGCGCCCCATTTTGGCACACCCCTCACACGCTTCGTGGCCCCATAGGGAGCGCGGGCGAAGGTGGTACTCACAATTGCGGTATTCACAACTGCATATGGTTGGGTCCTTCGTCAGGCTAATTTTGACGATGATGATGAGTTTCTTGACTTTACTCGCGCTGCAGATCAGCTACAGAGCTCTTTGGCACAGCAATTGGAACGAGATCATCAGACGCGATAGTGTGACGTATCTAGACGCCTCAAAGCGGTCTGCTATCAGCGCTGGGGCTGAAAAACTATTCGCGCTCTGCTAATTTCTTGGAGATGCTGCTGGTTTTCCTGACTTAACTCGAGCTGCAGATCAGCTACAGAGCTGTCGGAAGTAGTCATCAGACGCGCTAGTTTAACGTATCTAGACGCTCCCAGGCGCTCCCAAACAGACCTGGCTCGAGTAGCAGACCGTGTTCAGACGTCTAGATACTTCGCTCGAACGCGCCTGACGATTCTAGATCGATTACGTGTGCGTACCAGCTCTGTAGCTCTCCTACAGCTCGAGTTAAGTTCAGAAAACCGACAGCACCTCTCAAGATGACCGAAACAGCCGATCCCGCCGGAGTGCTTTTGGCAGTAATAGGTACCCGATCGAGCTGAGATTAAGATGGCGAGCGGGAATAATACCGAAGATGGGTGGAAAAAAATACTAGAGCTCTAACGAATGGTTGAATTCCGAGAAATCGAATGTAAACCGAGCAAAACGATGCAAAACTTCCGTCGAGATTTTGTGGCCAATTAGCCCCCCAGCGCGCCGGAATTACTCTTCTAGCTTCGCCGCTAACGCTCTTAGGGAAGCTCTACGAGTCACTCTCTCTAGAGAGCTGATTCTCTCTCAAAACAAAGTCTAAACACTAATGCTGGACGTTGAAATCTGGTTTAAAAATTAATGGTTCAATGTCTTTCAAATATGAGCAAAACCGATCCAAAGTTACCACATTGCCCCTTCTGGCCGGGTCGATCAACTAGCTCCACCCCGCGCCAGAATTCCTCTTCATCGATAACGAAGAGCTCGACGAGGTACTAGCCCTCCAGCGCGCTGGAACTACTCTTAAGCTTCCAGCAACTAGCTACGGGAAGCTCTACGAGTTACTCTAAAGCTTCCACCAACTAGCCATGGGAGGCTCGACGAGTTACTAGCTAAGGTAAGCTCTACGAGTTACTAGCCCCACCCCGCGCCGGACTTCCTCTACCTCATCTATGACGAAGAGCTCTACGAGGTACTAGCTCCACCCCGCGCCGGAACTGGGCGCCGGCGGTAAACCGTCAACCTTGGTTACCGCCGGGAGACTCGTAGAGCTTCCTTGCTCATCTGCAGCTCGAGTTCAATCATGAAAACCAATACCATCTCCAAAGAATTAGCAGAGTACCACTAGTTTTTCAGCCCGAGCGCTGATAGCAGACTGATTTCAGGCGTCTAGATACTTTTAACTAGCGCCTCTGATGATTCCTTGCGATTGCTGTGCTCAACAGCTCTGCTCATCTGCAGCGCGAGTTAAGTCAAGAAAATCAATACCATCTCCAAGAAATTAGCAGAGTACGGATAGTCTTTCAGTCCGAGCGCTGATAGCAGACTGATTTCAGGCGTCAAGATGCTTTGAAATAGCGCGCCTGATTATTTCCTTCCGATTGCTGTGCCTGAGAGCTCTGGAGCTCATCTGCCTCTCGAGTTAAGTCAAGAAAACCATTTCATCTCAAACAAATGAATAGTTGTTTGGCTTCTGCGCTGATAGCAGACCGAGTCCAGATGTCTAGTAGCGCGCCCGATGATTGCAATCCGATTTCTGTGCCGAACAGCTCTGTAGCTGATCTGCAGCTCGAGTTGAGTCAAGAAGATCATCACCATTTGGCAAAAAAAAGCAGAGCACAGATAGCGTTTCAGCCCCAGTGCTGAGAGCAGACTGATTTCAGGCATCTAGATACTTTGAACTATCGCGCCTCATGATTCCTTGCGATTGCTGAGCCGAGCCGCTCTGTAGCTCATCTGCAGCTCGAGTTAAGGCAAAAAACAACATCATCATCTCCTGAAAATTCGGAGACTACAGATAGTTTTTCGGCTTCAATACTGATAACAGCCCGAGTTCGGGCGTCTAGATACTTCAGATTAGCGCCCCTGATCATTGTCTCTCGATTGCTGTGCCGAACAGCCCTTTAGCTCATCTGAGGCTCGAGTTAAGTCAAGAAACTCATCATCATTTAAAGGTAATATTAGAGTACGAATAGCTTCGCGGACCTAGCTCGAGTAGCAGACCGATGTCAGACCTCTAGATGCTTCAGACGAACGCGTCTGATCATTCTGGATCGATTCGCTGTGCGTACCAGCTCTGTAGCTATCATACAGCTCGAGTTGAGTACGGAAAACCGACAGCACCTGTCAAGAGGACCAGAACAGCCGATCCCGCCTGGATGCACGTTGGCAGTAATAGGTACCCGATCGAGCTGAGATTGAGACGGCGAGCGGGAATAAGATCGAATAGCACAAGGAAAAATACTAGAGCTCTAACGAATTGCTGAATTTCGAGAAAATAATTCTCAACCGAGCAAAAATCAGCAAAAATTCCGTCGAGATTTTTCTTGCCAGCTAGCCCTCCAGCGCGCCGGAATTACTCTGAAGCTTCCAGCAACTAGCTAAGGGAAGCTCTACGAGTTATTCCTCTAGCTCATCGATAACGAAGAGCTCCACGAGGTACTCTTAAGCTTCCAGCAATTAGCTAAGGCAACTCTACGAGTTACTCTTCTAGCTTCGCCGCTGACGCTCTTAGGGCAGCTCTACGGGTCATTACTCTTAAGCTAACAGCAACTAGCTAAGGGAAGCTCTACGAGTTCTACTGGAAAGCTTTCCTGAAGAGCTCTGGGGAGCCCCCCTGAAGAGCTTCTGAAGCGCTTCCAGGCACGCCTCCACGCGTGCCTGCACGCGTGCAGGCACGCGTGGACGCGTGCCGGAAGCGCTCCCAGACACGCTGCGAAGTTTTTCAAGTTTCTGCGGGGGTCGTGGACCGGCAAAGATGGGCTGCTGGCAGGCACCACCCACCGTCCGGCTTTTTAATCTAAAGCCCTATAGCTCTCAGAGAGCTCTATGGGAATTGTCCGCCCGGGCTGGGTGGGTCAACTAGCTGCACCCCGCGCCGGAATTCCTCTAGCTCATCGATGCCGAAGATCTCTACGAGGTACACCGGGAAGCTTTTGCCTGGTGAACTGAAGAGCTCTGGGGAAATCTCCCGAAGCGCTTCTGAAGCGCTGCCAGGCACGGTTCCACCCGTGCCTGCACGCGTGCAGGCACGCGTGGACGCGTGCCGGAAGCGCTCCCGGACGCGCTGCGAACTCACACAGGTTTCTGCGGGGATTCGGGACCGGCAGAGATGGGCTGCTGGCAGGCACCACCGCCGTCCGGCTTCTAACCTAAACCCCAAGGCTCTCAGAGAGCTCCCCGGGAATTTCTAGCGCCCAAAGACAGGAGAACAAAGAGGCACTCACACTGGAAAGCTTTCCTGGAGAGCTCCAGGGAGCTCTCCTGAAGCGCTTCTGAAGCGCTGCCTGGCACGCTTCCACGCGTGCCTGCACGCGTGCAGGCACGCGTGGACGCGTGCCGGAAGCGCTGCCAGACGCGCTGCGAACTCACGCAGGTTTCTGCGGGGATTCGGGACTGGCAGAGATGGGCTGCTGGCAGGCACCACCACCGTCCGGCTTCTAATCTAAAACCCCATAGCTCTCAGAGAGCTCTCCGGGAATTTGTAGCGTCCAAAACCAAGAGAGCAAAGAGGCACTCACACTGGAAAGCTTTCCTGGAGAGCTCCGGGGAGCTCTCCAGAGGCGCTTCTGAAGCGCTGCCAGGCACGCCCCCGCGCGCGCCTGCACGCGTGCAGGCGCGCGTGGACGCGTGCCGGAAGCATTCCGGACACGCTGCAGCCCCACGCAAGTTTCTGGGACGATTCTGGACCGCCGTAGAGGAGCTGCTAGCAGGCACCACCACCATCCGGCTTCTAAACTAAAACCATAGAGCTCTCAGAGAGCTCTCCGGGAATATTTTCCTTTCTGGCTAGGTGGGCCACTTGGTAGCGTCCAAAACCCAGATAGCAAAGAGGCATACTCTGGAAAACTTTCCTGAAGAGCTCCGGGGAGCTCTCCTGGAGCGCTTCTGAAGCGCTGCCTGGCACGCTTCCACGCGTGCCTGCGCGCGCGCAGGCATGCGTGGACGCGTGCCGGAAGCGCTCCCCGACACGCTGCGAACTTTTACAACTCGCTGCGGGGATCGTGGACCGGCGAATATGGGCTGCTGGCAGGCACCACCACCGTCCGGCTTCTAATCTAAAACCTTATATATTTCAGAGAGCTATCCGGGAACATTGTTCGTCTGGGCCGGGCGGGTCACTTGGTAGCGTCCAAAATCCGGATAGCAAATAGGCATACTCTGGAAAGATGTCCTGAAGAGCTCCGGGGAGCTCTCCTGAACCGCTTCTGAAGCGCTGCCTGGAAAGCTTCCTCGCGTGCCTGCACGCGCGCAGGCTCGCGTGGACGCGCGCCGGAAGCGCTCCTGGACACGCTGCGAACTTTTACAACTCGCTGCGGGGATCGTGGACCGGCGAAGATGGGCTGCTGGCAGGCACCACCACCGTCCGGCTTCTAAACTAAAACCATATAGCTCTCAGAGAGCTCTCCGGGAAACTAGCTGCACCCCGCGCCGGGTTTCACTAGCTCATCGATGCCAAAAAGCTCTACGAGGCATTGGTTGGGTGTTGGGGTCGGCTACACAGGGCGCGTGCGCCCTAGCCGTGCAGAGTCCCTAGGGCCCCTCACGCCCTCTCAACCTCTTTGGGGGTGGAGGCCCGAGGATCTCAGAGATAATCTGCCGAACACCTTGGAGCAGGCGTTCACAAGCTGTGAGCTCGCTATCTGTAACAGTGCCCCCCAGAGGGAGTAAAGAAGCCTCCTGGAAAACTCGTCGCCAGTGGTTGTCCCCAAATGAGACCTCCACATAGCAACCTAGAGCAGAGCCTTCAACACTCACGCCACCGTCCCATCCTCCACGGATACGTTTGATACAATGTCTCTGTTGTCGCAAATATCTGAAGTCAATCCATCTTCCCGTCCTTCCCCTCCTCGCCTCCCAAGTCAGCTCATCCGCAACACAATTGAACTCTCTGTAGATATGCTTCCACGGATCCGTCCCTACAGTGGCACACCTGATGTCGTAATCCTCAGCAAGTTGATTCATATCATTTTGTAGACCATGCACTCTCCTGCGGTACGAACGATCACGGCATTCCCAGATCCCTCGGGCCCAGTTCACCACACACATACTATCTCCTGTCATTTCAACCGATAATGAGCCCTCCGAGCCTTCCTGCCAGACAGTTTCGTTGTTATATCCGTGGGCAATCCTACGAGCGAGCCTGTCGGAGTCCTCAGGGGAGTCCCACGTATCCACAGGACAAGGAGCACAGGGCGGTTTCCTGAAGATGGGTTCCCATCGAGGCTGTATTTTCGTCATGCACGCAACTACATTCCACCAGTCCGTCGCATTCCACTTGATGCTGAACCAGCGTAAATTACCACTCGCCGCCAGCATAAGACAATGCCAGCTGTCAGTGCTTGCATGCGCTCTCCCTCCCACTCTCCTCGTACCTTCCCTCCTCCTGGCTCCCGTGAACATGGATACAAGTGTGTCCCTCCGTAGTGGCCATTCCCCCGCACAGTGTAACATAGCCTGAAGCGTCTGGCGCCAGGCTCGTGCTCCACGCATGTCAGTGGAGGCGAAGGCCCGCTCATGAAACTGGGCCAGCTCCAACGCAAACTCGAAATTGGCTCGGACCACCTTCTCTAAGAGACTGCAGTGGCCAGCCTGCAAGAATAGCTCGTATGACTTCGGTGTGGTCCTGTCCCTGAACTCCTCCCACGTCTCCTCCTCCCTCTTGTGTAATCCTCGCATGCCGTTGAGACACCTCCCCTCCCAGACCTTAATCCTCTCCAGCAGTCGTAGGTTGCACGGCCAGCCTATACATCCGTGGTACACCACAGACTGCACACGCGCGGCGTACCTGCGAAATTTCTCCTTGAGTGAGACGGATCTGGAGCGATAAAACTGAATGTCAGCAAAATAGGCCTTCCTCCCTTTCTCCAGTCGATGATACAAACCGTGGTAACCTTTGATTTCCGAACTGAGCTTCACTCCTAGTACCTCCACCTCCTCCTTCCTCGGCATTACAACAGTCGAGCGCAAGTGCACTGGGAGATCCTCATCTCCAGAAATCGCACAGATGGCTGGCGAGAGCGGGCAGAGCAGCGGCGGATCGCCACAGGTGTACGTCTGGCCAAAAAGTACATACGCCAAAGAATCCTCCTTCCAGTCCATCCCTGCCCGTCTGAGTGTTACCGTCATCATACCGATCATCTGTTGTAGCTGGAGTTGCGATGCAGCGCAGAGCGTAACATTGTCCGCCCACAAGAAGTGGTGTACAAGAGCACGGTCCGCCCCCTCCCTTTCCAGTCGGACACCGTATCCTAAGGTATCCCAAGTCTGAATCACAGATCCCCAGATGGCCTCCAAGACAATATTGAAAAGTATAGGTCCCTCCTTACCTCCCGTTCGGACCGATTTATTGTATCTCACCTCATCGCCGCACACGTTCTGAAACTCAAAGGTAGCAATATTATCCAGCATGGGCTCCACAATGGCTCTGATGAGACACACAGGGTACTTAAGGTACAGCATGGCCTTGATGATAGTGTGCAGTGTGACATTATCGAACGCCTTGTGTATGTCCAAGACTCCCACGTGCATAGACTCCGCCTTCCCCCACACATTTTCACATTTGCATGTCTAGTAAGATGTGATAGTGGTGCCGTGACGTTAGTGACCTTCTGATCCTTCTCAAACCCGTATGTGCACAACCGTCGGTTCACAGGAAATGCATCAATAAACTGCAACACACATGCCATGTACCATTTGCTCATCACACTGATCAGGCAAATCCCTCTGGTGTTGGAGAGTCGTGTAGCATCCCGCATCTTCGGCACAAGTTGGATACTGAGCTGCCTCCACGTCTCAGGGCTAGAGGCTCCCTGCTCGAAAATCCTCTGGAAAGCACGCCGAACAAACAAGAGGCTCCTCCACGGCAACTCACGGATGACCTCAGCAACGATTCCATCGCTACCGGGTGCCGTGCCAGGCTTCAAAGACGCACGAGCCTGCATGAGCATGCCCATCGTGATGACTCTTCCCTCCACCCCACGGTCGTTGTGTCTGAGCTCCTGAAAGGCCTCCAAAGTCCGTTTTTCCTCCTCCGAGTTCGTGTAAGACGCCGTCGCATACCTAGTGATCTCCGTACTCCACCTAGTCCTGTCCATTGTCAGCACACCCTCACACTCCAGCTCCTTGAGGATACACCGTGAGGTCTTACTGGATCCCTTGTGGTCCTGCAGGAGTTGGTTCCTCCTATGCTGTCTCCTAAGGGTCTTCCTCCTACGCAGCAGTTGTTTACGAGTATTCCCAAGGGCCCCACGCCTGATGGCAGACTCCACCTCTATGAGCTCCCTGGGCCTCTGAATAGGTTTGCAGTTGGGGCGCCCCTTAGTGTGGTCCACAAGCTTTGCCGTCTCCAAGAGTACCCGTCCGACCTGCTGTAGGTCCGTCCCTACCGTGTCAGATGCAAGCCCCTCAATCGACACATCCGCAAGCACACGAAACATGTTCCTCGCCGTGTCATCCGTCGGCTGCCAGCCAACCATGGACACAGGGCGGGGTGGCAAAGCTGGGCGCCTGATCTCCGTAGTCTTGAGATTTACCCAGACCAGAGCGTGATCACTGTAGGCACTGGCTTTTGCACGAATACCTGGCGTAGCTTTGATGGTTCCACAAACTGGACCTGGCATCTCATTTCCTGGTGAGCTCTTGCCTCATCCGCGCACCAACGTGTAGGGATGAGTATATAGTCAAGCACACGCTGCACATGTGTGGAACAGTACGGTATATGTGTGATACGTCGAGCTCCATATGTGTTCGCCGCACAGATCCCCCAAGTACTCATGAACCTCATAAGCATGTCTCTCCTCTCTGCATGGTAGTTCGCCTCCTCCCTCCTCCCGTCCACCTGCATAAGACCTCCTCCCGTCATTCCCAGCACATCTGGTTCGAGTTCCGTCTGAGCATCCATCCCCACCCATGGTATGACTCCAGCCTGTGTAGTTTGAAACATAGTAGCACTGCACTTTGTAAGTACATCTAAGTATTCCCCCAAGCGGTCCACCTCACGCATCACGCATGGTAGATACACTGATGTAACTAGAGCACCCCTGAATTCGACACACGCAAATCGTACCCCACTCCGTCGTGCAATCACATGTGGTGCCCAATCCCTGCACCATGCAACCGCCGCCTTGGAGCAGGAGCTATAGTGAATCTCCCATCAACATCTATTAAAAGTATTTGCACTGGTATGCTCACACTCTTGCAGGCACACCATTTGAATTGACCTGGCTTCACATGCAGCAACCAGGTTGGGTACTTGACCGTCTGATATTTTCTGCGCATTCCAGGTTGCAACAACGGTCTCTGTCGCAGCCCTACCGCCCCGTCAATGATTAGGGCACCGTAGTGTCTGAAGAAACTGCACCTGGTTAATGTCAGGCTCAACGTGTGTGAAATTGGCGCCATAGAGGTTCCATCCTTTTGTCGGTCCCCATCCTGCAATCAACGTCTTTTGTGTAGTATCCTCAGGATTCGGCATATACCACATATATGTCATTGGCGGACCCGTCTCACCTCGAAGAATAGCCGTCGCATTGCCCTTTATATCAGAAAATAGTGTTTGAAACCTTCCTACCGCCCGAACATGTTCTATCTTCCATGGCTGGCATTCAGCTTGAAACCGCACATTGGGAGGCAATGAAGTGAGTCCCCGCCTGTAGTCATTCTCCCACACACGTTTCGCTTACCATAGGATCTCAGAGGAAGTGCCTGGTTTGAAATAGATCCTACCCCTCGTGTGCGGCCAATAGCTGCCAGTATTCTCCTGGCATTAGTAGCGCCGCTATTTGCGGCGATGAGGTGAGATGCAATAAATCGGTCCGAACGGGAGGTAAGGAGGGACCTATACTTTTCAATATTGTCTTGGAGGCCATCTGGGGATCTGTGATTCAGACTTGGGATACCTTAGGATACGGTGTCCGACTGGAAGGGGAGGGGACGGACGGTGCTCTTGTACACCACTTCTTGTGGGCGGACAATGTTACGCTCTGTGCTGCATCGCAACTCCAGCTACAACAGATGATCGGTATGATGACGGTAACACTCAGACGGGCAGGGATGGACTGGAAGGAGGATTCTTTGGCGTATGTACTTTTTGGCCAGACGTACACATGTGGCGATCCGCCGCTGCTCTGCCCGCTCTCGCCAGCCATCTGTGCGATTTCTGGAGATGAGGATCTCCCAGAGCACTTGCGCTCGACTGTTGTAATGCCGAGGAAGGAGGAGGTGGAGGTACTAGGAGTGAAGCTCAGTTCGGAAATCAAAGGATACCACGGTTTGTATCATCGACTGGAGAAAGGGAGGAAGGCCTATTTTGCTGACATTCAGTTTTATCGCTCCAGATCCGTCTCACGCAAGGAGAAATTTCGCAGGTACGCCGCTCGTGTGCAGTCTGTGGTGTACCGCGGATGTATAGGCTGGCCGTGCAACCTACGACTGCTGGAGAGGATTAAGGTCTGGGAGGGGAGGTGTCTCAACGGTATGCGAGGATTACACAAGAGGGAGGAGGAGACGTGGGAGGAGTTCAGGGACAGGACCACACCGAAGTCATACGAGCTATTCTTGCAGGCTGGCCACTGCAGTCTCTTAGAGAAGGTGGTCCGAGCCAATTTCGAGTTTGCGTTGGAGCTGGCCCAGTTTCATGAGCGGGCCTTCGCCTCCACTGACATGCGTGGAGCACGAGCCTGGCGCCAGACGCTTCAGGCTATGTTACACTGTGCGGGGGAATGGTCACTACGGAGGGACACACTTGTATCCATGTTCACGGGACCCAGGAGGAGGGAAGGTACGAGGAGAGTGGGAGGGAGAGCGCATGCAAGCACAGACAGCTGGCATTGTCTTATGCTGGCGGCGAGTGGTAATTTACGCTGGTTCAGCATCAAGTGGAATGCGACGGACTTGTGGAATGTTGTTGCGTGCATGACGAAAATACAGCCTCGATGGGAACCCATCATCAGGAAACCGCCCTGTGCTCCTTGTCCTGTGGATACGTGGGACTCCCCTGAGGACTCCGACAGGCTCGCTCGTAGGATTGCCCACGGGTATAGCAACGAAACTGTCTGGCAGGAAGGCTCGGAGGGCTCATTATCGGTTGAAATGACAGGAGATAGTATGTGTGTGGTGAACTGGGCCCGAGGGATCTGGGAATGCCGTGATCGTTCGTACCGCAGGAGAATGCATGGTCTACAAAATGATATGAATCAACTTGCTGAGGATTACGACATCAGGTGTGCCACTGTAGGGACGGATCCGTGGAAGCATATCTACAGCGAGTTCAATTGTTGCGGATGAGCTGACTTGGGGGGCGAGGAGGGGAAGGACGGGAAGATGGATTGACTTCAGATATTTGCGACAACAGAGACATTGTATCAAACGTATCCGTGGAGGATGGGACGGTGGCGTGAGTGTTGAAGGCTCTGCTCTAGGTTGCTATGTGGAGGTCTCATTTGGGGACAACCACTGGCGACGAGTTTTCCAGGAGGCTTCTTTACTCCCTCTGGGGGCCACTGTTACAGATAGCGAGCTCACAGCTTGTGAACGCCTGCTCCAAGGTGTTCGGCAGATTATCTCTGAGATCCTCGGGCCTCCAACCCCAAAGAGGTTGAGAGGGCGTGAGGGGCCCTAGGGGCTCTGCACGGCTAGGGCGCACGCGCCCTGTGTAGCCGACCCCAACACCCAACCAGGTAATTTTTCCCTGGGGAGCTCTCTGAGAGCTATAGGTTTTTAGGGTAGAAGCCAGATTGTGGTGGTGTCTGCCAGCAGCCCATCTTCGCCGGTCCAGAATCGTCGCAGGAAGTTGTAAAACTTCGCAGCGTGTCCGGGGGCCCTTCTTGCGCGCGTCTACGCGTGCCTGCGCGCGTGCAGGCGCGCGTGGAAGCATGCCTGGCAGCGCTTCAGAAGCACTTCAGGAAAGCATTCCCGAGCTTGCCTCTTTGCTATCCGGGTTCTTGGACGCTACCAGTTGATTTTTTCCTGGAGAGCTCTCTCAGAGCTATAGGGTTTTAGAGTAGAGGCCGGACGGTGGTGGTGCCTGCCAGCAGCCCATCTTCGCCGGTCCAGAATTCCGCAGAAATCTGCGTGAGTTCGCAGCGCGTCCGGGAGCGCTTCGGGCACGCGTCCACGAGTGCCTCCGCGCGGGCAGAGCTCCGAAGAGATCTTCAGTTTATCAGGAAAGCTTTCCAGTGTGAGTGCCTCTTTTCCCGGAGAGCTCTCTGAGAGCTATAGGGTTTTAGATTTGAATCCGGGCGGTGGTGATGCCTGCCAGCAGCCCATCTTCGCCGCTCCAGAGTCCCCGCAGCGACTCGCCGGTCCCGGCAGCTCGTCCGGGAGCGCGTCCGGCACATGTCCAGGCGTGCCTGCGCGCGTGCGGGCACGCGTGGAAGCGTGCCTGGCAGCGCTTGAGAAGCGCTTCAGGAGAGCTATCCAGAGCTCGGTACGACAGCTTTGCAGAGTTGCCTATTCGCTCTCCAGGATTTGGACGCTACGAAGATTTCTCGCACGGAGGTGCTCAGAACACATGGAGGAAGCTTCCTTATGCGTGAGCAAAAAAACTGGAAATAACACTTTTTTTCGTTTTTTATCGACAGTCGGTGCCCTGAGTTGTTTTGAGAGTGATACTGTAGCTACGGACATAAGAATTCCTCTGGCAGACGCGGCATAATCCACTACAGGTGCGACAGTCATTCAAGAAATGTTTTACCTAACAGCCGCGTCATCGACGCGTGCGGCAGACTATACATGCGACTTGTTCGCTCTTATCTGCTCGTGTAACTCGTAGAGCTTCCCTTAGCTAGTTGCTGGAAGCTTACGAGTAATTCGAACGCGCTGGAGATAGTTGACAAGACAAATCTCTACGGATCTTTCGATCAGTTTTGCTCGGTTGAAAATTATGTTTCTGAAATTCGACAATTCGTTAGAGCGGTTTTTTCCCGTGATATTTGATCTTATTCCGGCTCGCTGTCGCAATCTCAGCTCGATCGGGTACCTATTACTTCTAAAAAGCATCCAGGCGGGATCGGCCGTTCCGAGTCATCTTGACCGGCGCTGTCGGTTTTCTGTACTTAACTCGAGCTGTAGGAGAGCTACAGAGCTGGTACTCACAGGAATCGATTCAGAATCATCAGGCGCGTTCATCTGAAGCATCTAGAGGTCTGAACTCGGTTTCCTTTCCGAGCTAGGTTCGCGAAACTATGTATTTCTCGAGTCATCTTGACAAGTGCTGTCGGTTTCTGTACTTAACTCGAGATTTAGGATAGCCACAGAGCTGGCACGCACATAAACCGATTCAGAATCATCATGCGCGTTCGTCTGTTGCATCCAGAGGTCTGAACTCGGTCTGCTACTCGAGCTAGGTCCGGAACGCTAGTATTCTCGAGTCATCTTAACAGGTGCTGCCAGTTTTCTGCACTTAACTCGGGCTGTAGGAGAGCAACAGAGCTGGTACGCACACGAATCGATTGATAATCATCAGGCGCGTTTGTCTGTTGCATCGAGAGGGCTGAACTCGGTTTGCTACTCGAGCTAGGTCTGCGAAACTATTTATATTCTTCGAGTTCTCTTAACAGACGCTGTCGGTGTCTGTGCTTAACTCGAGCTGTAGGAGAGCTACAGAGCTGGCACGCACACGTAATCGATTCTGAATAATCAGGCGCGTTCGTCTGAAGCATCCAGGGCTCTCAGCTCAGTCTGCTACTCGAGCTTTTTTCGAAATGATGGTGATTTTTTCACTTAACTCGAGCTGCAGATGAGCTTGAGAGCTCTTTGCACAGAATTCAGAAGAAAATCATGAGGCGCGCTAGTCTGGATTATCTAGACGCTTGGCTTGTGTCTGTTATGAGCGCAGACGCCAAACAACTAGTCATACTCTGGTTTTTTTCTGGTGATGGAATTCGTTTTCTGGACTGAACTCGAGGTGCCGATGAGCTTGAGAGCTCTTAGGCATTGCAGTGGGGAGATAATCATCATGCGCGCTATTTGAACGTTTCTAGACACCGCGCTCAGTCTGCTATTAGCGCTACTTTCTTGAAGATGGTACTGTTTTTCTTGCTTCTACTCGTGCTGCACATGAGCTACATAACTGTTCAGCACAGCAATGGGAAGGAAATTATCAGGGGCAATAGTGAAATGTATCTAGACCCCTGAGATCAGTCTGCTATCAGCGCTCGGGCTGAAAAAGCTATTCAAATTCTTCGGACATAATATATAGCAAGGAGACTCTACGAGTCTCCCGGAGGTAAGAAAGGTTGACGGTTTACCGCCGGCGCCCAGTGTCCAATAACGCGTAGGGCACGCAGGGGTTCACAAGCAGTGCGCGGCGCCGCGGCTCCTATTCGGACACCGGGACGGGCCGACGCAGGAAAGCGGGCCAGGAAGGGCCAGAAACGGGCAAGAGAGCGAGTATCCGAGGAGCGAGAAGGGGCGGGGGAGAGGGAGGGAGGACGACGGGCAAGGACAGACCGGGCCGACAGACGGACGGACGGGGGGACAGGGAGGGGAAGCCAAGCAGGAGGGGAGGGGGAGAGCACACAACGCACAAGGGCAAGGAAGCACGAGGGCAAAAGGGGGCGACACGGAAGGGGAAGGGAGAGGGGAAGGGAGAGCGGGGGGCCGGGGCCAAGGCAAGGCAGAAGGCGGGCCGAGAAGCACACCAGAGCGACTGCGCAACAAGACAATTGCCGGCGTCCCTCAACTTGGGATTGTCTCTGCGGCGCAACCAGCCGAATCGAGAATTCAATGCGAAATCAGACAATCAAATAATAAGGAATCCTGCGGAGGGGGGGGGGGGGAAAAAAAAGAAAAGGGGGGGGGGGGGAGAGGGGCAGCCAGGCTGCCTACACCTCCTCGTGCGCGTCTGTGTCCCGCATGATCTGCCGGCTGGCTGTCGGCGCGTTGCCCGCCAGCTTCGGGGCTGTCCTCTTCTTGATAGCCCTTGCGGTGCAGCGTGCGACTGCCGCCGCCGCGCGGGACAGTAACTCTCGCTTGACAGAGGCTGCCTCCCGGCGCTCCTTGGCCGCCGCCGCCGCCGCGATGGCCCAGACCGCCGCGTGGGCGGCCGTGGCCATTCCGCCCTGCGCCTCGTGGACGACGGGCCAGAATCGGAAGCCGTGGCTGCCGTGCACTGCTGCTCGGTGTTCTGGTCTGTCCGCTTCCTCTGGTCGTATCTCTCCGCCGCTGTCCCGGGCCCTGCAGCTATCTCTTGCCAGTGGCCTGCGCCCAGGGCGCTGGTAACTGCGAAATCAATGCGCGCTGGTTCTGTCCGGATTGCACGAGATCCGTCTGGAAGCTGCCTGGGCAACGCCAGCGCGGGGATGCGCAGCATGTCTGCCGGCCTCCGCCTGTTGTCTCGCCCGAGCACCTCCTCCTGCGCGCGGGGCGCTTCGCTCAGCGGGCGGAGACCGGCGCGCTCGCAGAAATCGAAGTACACATCTCGCACGCCATTGTGCTGGGCTGTGGCATCTGTGCGGCGGAGGAAAACATTGCAAAATCCAATTTTCCGAATTTTCTAATTCTGTGGCGCTGAACCGCTTGCAACATCGATGAGGATTCAGTCTGAGAGAATTGGAAAAATTGGAAAAATTGGATTTCACAGTGATTTCTTTCTGCCGTACCTGCGAGTGTTCGGCGCCTGAGAATTGGAAAATAGGAAAAAGTAGATTTTACAGCGGATTGGCCAATCCAGAAGCGACACCTTTGGGAGGAGGAGGAAGAGGAGGAGGAGGAGGAGGACTAGTAGTAGTAGTAGCAGGGTTCCTCCTCCTCCCAAAGGTGTCGGTACTGGATTTGCCAATCCGCTGTAAAATCCAAAGAAAACATTGTGAAATCCAATGTTTCCAATTTTTTCCCACTCTCTCAGACTGAATCCTCATCGATGTTGCAAGCGGTTCAGCGCCGCAGAAATAGAAAATTTGGAAATTGGATTTTGCAATGTTTTCCTCCGCCGCACCAGCGAGGTTCGGCGCCTGAGAATTGGAAAAATTGGAAAAATTGGATTTCACAGTGAATTCTTTTTGCCGCACCAACGAGGGTTCGAGAATTGGAACATCCCCATCTGCCGCATCAGCGAGGGTTCGTACCCAGAGAATTGGAAACATCGGAAAATTTTGATTTTACAGTGTTTTCGCAATGTCATATCAATGGGTTCTGGATTGGCCAACCCGCTGTAAAATCCATTTTTTCAATTTTCCAATTCTCAGGCGCCGAACCCTCGCAGGTACGGCAGAAAGAAAACACGGTGAAATCCAATTTTTCCAATTTTTCCAATTCCCTCAGACTGAATCGTCATCGATGTTGCAAGCGGTTCAGCGCCACAGAATTGGAAAATTCGAAAAATTAGATTTTGCAATGTTTTCCTCCGCCGCACAGGCGAGGTTCGGCGCCTGAGAATTGGAAAAATTGGAAAATTGGATTTTACAGCGTTTCCTCTCTGCCGCACCAACGAGGGTTCGAGAATTGGAACATTCCCATCTGCCGCATCAGCGAGGGTTCGTACCCGGAGACTTGGAAAAATGAGAAAAATTTGATGTTACATTGTTTTCACCATGTCATATCAATGAGAGGTCGGTTCCGGACAACCGCGCTACTCTCCGCCTGTGAACCATTACACAGGGTGGCGGGATCGATCCACGGGCTTCCACAGCAACGACATTGAGAGTGAGAGCTCTCGCATGAAGATGTGGTTGCGGGCTCGCTATAGCAAGATGCCCGTGCTCAACGCAGTGGCCAGCGATGCAGTTGGCGCTGCAGATCAGCACGGTGCACCTTGCGCGGAAGAGCAGCTGATGCCACTGCCCGACCTTGCTGAGTATGCCCACTATGTCAACTCAGGAAGTTCGATGGCAATGGCGATGAAAGCGTTTGCCGATGCCCACGGCGGATCGCATGTGCCGTTTCGTTTCAGCTGACGCTCCCATCGTGCATCGCGCAGGCACTCTTGTGCAGTGCGAGTGCTAGCGCGACATGAGTTCTACCTTGCCCGTGCCCGCGACGAGTCGCACTCGCCGTTTCGCTTCCGATTGTTTTCAATGATGCGGCATGCAAGCTCCCATTGTACACTGTGGGCGCTAGCGCTGACTAGGTTCAATCTCGACAGCGGTGCACGCGAAGAAATAGAACGACGAGAAAACCTGCAGGGTCCTTTTTTTTTTTTTTTTTTTTTTGGGGGGGGGGGGGGGGGTACCCATGCGTATACATATACATTTACACATGCATAAATATATATATTTATGTATATCTACATATACATATACATACATCCAAACACATGAAAATATATTCATATACCTATACATATACATATGCATATACAGATACAAGTACATATGCATATACATATACAGATGCATATGCATATACATATACGTATGGATGTACATGTACACATACATGTACAGTTGCATATACATATACATATACATATACATATACATATACATATACATATACATATACACATGCACGTACATATACAAGTACGAGTACATATAAGTATACATATACATATATACATGTATGCACATACATGTATGCACATACATATACATACACGTACACTTGTACTTATGCATCTACATATACCTTTACATATGCATAAACGATACACGTGTGTATATATGCATATATATATATACATACGTATACATATATAGATACATATATATATATATATATATATATATATATAGATAAACATATACATATACATATACATATGCCTATACATATACGTATACGTATACACATACAGAACCATTTTCATATACATAATATATGTATATATACACATATGTACACTGCGACCATCGCGCGCTTCGCGCGCGCGTTCAAGTTCTACCTAGTGTCTGATCATCGTAATCATTGTCATCCTCATCCCCATCACCTTCATCATCATCGTCATGGTCATGGTCACCTTCACCATCACCATCACAACAATCATCATTATCACCAGTATCAGCAACATCGTGACTACCATCGCCATCATCGTCATCGTACTTGTTAGCATCACCATCCGCATCATCAACATCTTGTTGGTCGTCGTCGGCGTCGCCGTCGGCATAGTCATCGTCATCATCATCAGCGTCATCGCCGTCATCATCCCCAGTCCACTGCAGTCCGATTCCCCTCCTCATCTTCCCCTTTTCCCTCTTCCCATCATCTCGTACTCATTCCTTTTCCTCGTCGCCGTCTCCCTGAAAGGGACCCCTGTTCCTTCACGTCCTCCTCCTCCTCCTCCTCTTCCTCCTCCTCTCCCAAACCCTCATTCTCCTCCTCCTCACCCTCCTCCTCCTTGTCCTCCTCATCCTCCTCTTCCTCCTCCTCCTCATCCTCCTCCTCCTCCTACTCCTACTCCTCCTCCTCCGCCTCCTCCTCCTCCTCCGCCTCCTCCGCCGCCTCCTCCTCCTCGTCCTCCTCCTCCTCCTCCTCCTCCGCCTCCGCCCCGCCTCCTCCTCCTCCTCCTCATCATCCTCGTACTTTTCCTCTCCTCCTCCTCCTCCTCCTCCTCCTCCTCCTCTGCTCCTCCTCCTCCTCCTCCTGCTCCTCCTCCTCCTCCTCCTTCTCCTCCCTCCTCCTCCTCCTCCTCCTCCTCCTCTCCTCCTCCTCCTCCTCTCCTCCTCCTCCTCCTCCTCCTCCTTTTCCTCCTCCTCCCCCTCCTCCTCCTCCTCCTCCTCCTCCTCCTCCTTCCTCCTGCTGCTCCTCCCCCTCCTCCTCCTCCTCCTCCTCCTCCTCCTCCTCCTCCTCCTCCTCCTCCTCCTCCTCCTCCTCCTCCTCCTCCTCCTCTCCTCCTCCTCCTCTCCTCCTCCTCCTCCCCCCCCCCTCCTCCTCCTCCTCCTCCTCCTCCTCCTCCTCCTCCTCCTCCTCCTCCTCCTCCTCCTTCCTCCTTCCCTCCTCCTCCTCCTCTCCTCCTCCTCGTCCTCCTCCTCCTCCCCTGCTCCTCCTGCTCCTCCTCCTCCTCCTCCTCCTCCTCCTCCTCCTCCTCCTATCCTTATTCCTTATTAGAATATACTCCTACTCCCCCCTCAGGCCGGCAGATAGGGGCCCCATCCGGGTGGGCTCATGCTAACCTGTAAAAAAAACGATACAACATCAACTTTTTTCTTATTTTTTCCTCTCGACATGGACGTCCAGTCGTCCACGGCGATAATCCATTGCAAAAAATACCACAAAGAGGACACGCGCGCGTTCATGTCATAATCCTACCGAACACCGTGTGTTTGCAAGCATTTCAACATAAAAGCATCAAAAACCCGATGCTTTTTTTTCACAAAAACTCTATAATTTTCCTGCCCGGGCTCTCTTGCTGAAATCATAGGAAAACCATAGGAATCTTAAGAATTCGGTCAAATCAAGCGATTTCGCGTCATCGCGCGGTGCACTCGCGATGCTCTGTCATGCACCCAGGCCGCGAATCCTGTGCAAACAATACCACGCGGGCGACATGCGCGCGCGTCGCCGCGAGCGCATGCTCAAATCCTTCTAGAGTCGTCGCCGTCATTGGCACCGTCGCATGGACGTCCTGTCGTCCACGTCGCAAAATGCATGGCAGGAATGGGACGCGGCGCACACCCCGCGCCCGGCCATCCAATCCGTCCCATTCTAATCTGCAAAAGACAATACACAGTTTTTTGTTTTTTTGTCAACATGGTCGTGCTGTCGTCACGTCGCAAAATGCGTGGCGGGAATGGGGCGCGGCGCACGCCCCGCGCGAAGGGGTGACATGTCGCTCTCGCCTCGGCGCCGCGCACCAACGTTTTTCCTCTCAGCATGGACGTCCTGTCGTCCACGTCGCAAAATGCTTGGCAGGAATGGGATGCGGCGCGCGCCCCGCGCCCGCCCATCCAAACCCCCCCGTTATAAAAAAAAACAATTCAAGTTGGGGCCTTCTGGCTTCCTGCGGTGTACCGGGCCATTCTCGACTCGTCTGGCAATGCGTGCGCGGCATTCAACGCGCGCTCGCCAGTTCCCGTCGGCAACCGCCATGGCGGCCGCATCAGCTGTGCCAAACCGGCTGGCCGGTGTGACTTTCGGCCCCCAGTTGTGCCAGCTTTGCTTCTTATGTTGTGGGAGGGCGGGTGGGGCTGGGCATGCCATGCTTGACTCGCTCGAGCTGGCTAGCTTGACTCCTACTCCTACTCCTACTCCTACTCCTACTCCTACTCCTACTCCCATCCTTATTCCTTATTAGAATATACTCCTACTCCCCCCTCAGGCCGGCCATTAGGGGCCGCATCCGGGGGGTCCCATCCTAACCTGTAAAAAACAATACAAAATCAACATTTTTCTTATTTTTTCCTCTCGACATGGACGTCCTGTCGTCCACGGCGATAATCCATTGCAAAAAATACCACAAAGAGCACACGCGCGCGTTCATGTCAGAATCCTACCGAACACCGTGTGTTTGCAAGCATTTCAACATAAAAACATCAAAAACCCAATGCTTTTTTCACAAAAATTGTACAAATTTCCCGCCCGGGCTCTCTTGCTGAAATCATAGGAAAACCATAGGAATCTTAAGAATTCTGTCAAATCCAGCGATTTCACGTCATCGCGCGGTGCACTCGCGATGCTCTGTCATGCACCCAGGCCGCGAATCCTGTGCAACAAATACCACAAAGAGCACACTCGCGCGTTCATGTCAGAATCCTACCGAACACCGTGTGTTTGCAAGCATTTCAACATAAAAACATCAAAAACCCAATGCTTTTTCACAAAAATGCTTTGGGGTGTCCTGTCAGACCGTCGGGCTTCCTCCGGCCACCTCTGGCTTCCTGCGGTGTACCGGGCCATTCTCGACTCGTCTGGCAATGCGTGCGCGGCATTCAACACGCGCTCGCCAGTTCCCGTCGGCAACCGCCATCGCGGCCGCATCAGCTGTACCAAACCGGCTGGCCGGTGTGACTTCGGCCCCCAGTTGTGCCAGCTTTGCTTCTTATGTTGTGGGAGGGCGGGTGGGACTGGGCATGCCATGCTTGACTCGCTCGAGCTGGCTAGCTTGACTCCTACTCCTACTCCTACTCCTATCCTTATTCCTTATTAGAATATACTCCTACTCCCCCCTCAGGCCGGCCATTAGGGGCCGCATCCGGGGGGTCCCATCCTAACCTGTAAAAAACAATACAAAATCAACATTTTTCTTATTTTTTCCTCTCGACATGGACGTCCTGTCGTCCACGGCGATAATCCATTGCAAAAAATACCACAAAGAGCACACGCGCGCGTTCATGTCAGAATCCTACCGAACACAGTGTGTTTGCAAGCATGTCAACATAAAAACATCAAAAACCCAATGCTTTTTTTTCACAAAATTGTACAAATTTCCCGCCCGGGCTCTCTTGTTGAAATCATAGGAAAACCATAGGAATCTAAAGATTTCTGTCAAATCCAGCGATTTCACGTCATCGCGCGGTGCACTCGCGATGCTCTGTCATGCACCCAGGCCGCGAATCCTGTGCAACAAATACCACAAAGAGCACACTCGCGCGTTCATGTCAGAATCCTACCGAACACCGTGTGTTTGCAAGCATTTCAACATAAAAACATCAAAAACCCAATGCTTTTTCACAAAAATGCTGTGGGGTGTCCTGTCAGACCGTCGGGCTTCCTCCGGCCACCTCTGGCTTCCTGCGGTGTACCAGGCCATTCTCGACTCGTCTGGCAATGCGTGCGCGGCATTCATCACGCGCTCGCCAGTTCCCGTCGGCAACCGCCATCGCGGCCGCATCAGCTGTACCAAACCGGCTGGCCGGTGTGACTTCGGCCCCCAGTTGTGCCAGCTTTGCTTGTTATGTTGTGGGAGGGCGGGTGGGACTGGGCATGCCATGCTTGACTCGCTCGAGCTGGCTAGCTTGACTCCTACTCCTACTCCTACTCCTACTCCTACTCCTACTCCTCCTCCCCTCCTCCTCCTCCTCCTCCTCCTCCTCCTCCTCCTCCTCCTCCGCCTCCGCCTCCTCCTCCTCTTCCTCCTCCTCCTCCTCCTCCCTCCACCTCTCCTCGTCCTCCTCCTCCTCCGCCCTCCGCCCCCGCCTCCGCCTCCGCCTCCGCCTCCCCTCCGCCTCCGCCTCCCTCCTCCCCTCCTCCTCCTCCTCCTCCTCCTACTCTCCTCCTCCTCCTCTCCTCCCTCTCCTCCTCCTCCTCCTCCTCCTCCCTCTCCTCCTCCTCCTCCTCCTCCTCCTCCGCCCTCCTCCTCCTCCTCCTCCTCCCCTCCTCCTCCTCCTCGTCCTCCTCCTCCTCCTCCTCCTCCTCACTCCTCCTCCTCCTCCTCCCCTCCTCCTCCTCCTCCTCCTCTCCTCCTCCTCCTCCCTCCTCCCCTCCTCCCCCCCCTCCTCCCCTCCTCCCTCCCCTCCTCCTCCTCCTCCTCCTCCTCCTCCTCCTCCTCCTCCTCCTCCTCCTCCTCGTCCTCCTCCTCCTCCTCCTCCTCCTCCCCTTCCCCTCACCACGCAACCAGTACACGGGTGCCCACTGGAACGCGTGCCGGGAATCTTTTTGGAAGCATTGTGGCGGCAGCCTCTGGAGCCTCTCTAGGCCTGCCTTTGGAGTCCTTTGGAGCCTTTGTTGGCCCGTCTGAGGGCCCATTTCGGCCGTTCCGGGTCCCTCGTGGCTCGTTGTGGGGAGCTCAGCCCGTCTTGGAGCCCTCCTGGGGCCCTCTCCGACCATGTTGGAATCGTCTCATGGCGCACTCGGGTTTCCTGGGGGCTCTCTCGGGCCGTTTTGTAGCTCTTCTGTGTTCTGTGCCGCTTGAAGCTCTCTTCAGCCTATTTTGGAACCCTCTTTGGGGCCTCTGGGGCCGTCCGGGGCCCATTTTAGTAACCTCTTGGGCCGTCGCGACCGCTGGTAGAACTGAAAAGCGAAGCTCCCAGAAATAGACGTTTTTCCGAAGGAAATGCTTAATTTTTGCCCTTGGAGGGCCTTCTCGGCGGCTTCTTAGACCGTCTTGAATGCCTTTGTGGCCGTCTAGGAGCAACCTTGGGCTGTCCTCGAGCGCTCGTGGCCCGTCCGGACGCCATCTCAATGCGCTCTTCAGCCACCTTCCAGACAACCTGGGGCGCTTTGGGCACCTCTTGAACCAGCATGGGAGCCTCTGGGGGGGGGTCCGGAGCCCCTTCTGAATCCTCTTGGAGCCCTCACCCTCAAGGCCACCCCGGCCCCCCATGCGAACCAAAAGGTCGCAGTTCTGGGCCCTCTTCCGGCTTACTTCGATATATATATATATATACACATACATACATACATACATATACATACACACATATCTATATATCTTTATATATACATATATATATGTATACTGATGTTGATGTATATAAATATATACATACACATATTTATAGCAATAATAATAATCATACTAGTACAAAAATAATAGTAGCAGTAAAAAATGGTAGTAGTAATAGTATGAAAAATACTCATAGTAACAATAATATTACAAATGCATAGATACATAAACATATAACTAATAATAATGGGAATAAACAAACCAACATGTATATATACATATATAATTATATATACAAGCATGCATACACACGAACAACTATGCATACGTACATACATACATACATGCAAACATGCATACATACATACACATATACATACATACATTCATACATATATACATATGTGTAAATACATACATATACACATATGCATGCATCAACAAATATGTATATGAATGTGTATACATATATATATGCATATATATATGTATATATGTATATATATATATATATATATATATATATATGTCTGTGTGTGTGCGGTCGGCCCCCATCCCTGAGATCATACATGTTTCTCAACATCTTCGATCACTCAATATCCGCCTTCTCCTTATCTATCTATCTCTCTCACGCGCTCTCTTTCTCTCTCTCTCTTTCTCTCTCATCCCCTTTTCCCCCTCCCCTTCCTTTTCCTCCTGCGCGAGCGCGGCAGACAACGACGTCGCTGACACCCTGTGCGCAGTGCGCGGGCGAGTGTTTTCGGCCAGGCAGCGCGCCCGCATCGCCCTCGCAGTCAAGCAGGGCGGACTCGGCCTCAGGACCGTGGCGGAGCGCGTGGACGCTGCTTATGTCGCGTCCCGGTCGGCCACCCACGCCCTCTGCGTTGGGATCCTCCCAGGACACAAGGGGTTCGGGCAGGGTCGCGACCCGCTGCTGCGCGCGGCCGTCGACTCGCTGGCCCCGAAGCTGCCGGGCCCGAGCGCCCTGAGCGAGGACGCCGCCGTCGTGGTCACTCACGCAGACCAAGCTCAACAAGGACATCAGCGAGGTTCGGCGCCTGAGAATTGGAAAAATTGGAAAAATTGGATTTCACAGTGAATTCTTTTTGCCGCACCAACGAGGGTTCGAGAATTGGAACATCCCCATCTGCCGCATCAGCGAGGGTTCGTACCCAGAGAATTGGAACAATCGGAAAAATTGGATTTTACAGTGTTTTCACAATGTCATATCAATGTGTTCTGGATTGGCCAATCCGTTGTCAAATCCAATTTTTTCAATTTTTCAATTCTCAGGCGCCGAACCCTCGCAGGTACGGCAGAAAGATAACACTGTGAAATCCAATTTTCCAATTCTTCCAATTCTCTCAGACTGAATCTTCATCGATGTTGCAAGCGGTTCAGCGCCACAGAATTGGAAAATTTGGGAAATTGGATTCTGCAATGTTTTCTTCCGCCGCACCAGCGAAGGGTTCGTACCCAGAGAATTGGAAAATCGGAAAAATTGGATTTTACAGTGTTTTCACAATGTCATATCAATGAGAGGTCGGTTCCAGACAACCGCCGTGCTGCCTGGAAGCAGTGCTCACGGAAGCTACACACAAGGGCCGCCGACGAAACCCATTCAAGCTTACACCCGCCCAAGATGATATGTAGGAAAAGTGTGCAGGGTCCTTGGGGGGGGAACCCATACGCATATGTATGTGTATTTGTATTTGTATATGTATATGTATATGTATATGTATATGTATATGTATATGTATATATATATATGTATATACGCGTACGTGTATGTTTATGTATCTATATTTACACATGACTTTGTATATGTATATGCATATGTATATGTATGTATATGTACATGAATATGTACATGTCTATATATATATATATGCATATGTATATGTATATGTATATATATACATATATATAGCAGACCAAAGCAGAGCAGAGCAGAGCAGAAGAGAGGGGATGCGTAGTGATCGTTGCAACTCAAGGTCACATCTCACACCCCCATTCGCCTGAGGCCTCTAATGGTAAGCCTTCAAGTCTTTTCGGCGACGCGGGTGCTCTCCAAACTCATCATCGCTTTTTCCGTGGTGGCTGCCCAGGGATGATCCGCTCTTGACGGGTTCAGGCCTTTCTTCAGTCCATATTTTCTTTGCATCGTTTGCAATCTTCAGCATACTGGTCTGTATTCAAGCCTCGAGTGCCGAATCAGTCTCATCATCCAATGGCGATTCGATGATGAGGAAAGAAAAACAACAATTACGCTACCGAGGAACCCCACATACTTATATTATGGCTGGAGTGATAATAGCCTCCTCCTCCTCTTCCTCCTCCTCTCCCCCTCGCCATTGATATACTAACCAGGATGCCCCGATTTGGCATCGAGGTCTCCGATACGCCGTGGCAGCCATCAAGCAACCGAACCGACTGGCTGCTCTGCAAGCCCGCTGGGCCGACAACATTCCCATACCGCCTCGGCGACCCAGTGTCGCAGCGCGCAACGCGCCCATCGACTGCGTGCCACGCCAGCGTGCCACGCTGACGACCCCGAGGTGTTACCAAATCGTGCTGGGAGCTCGGCCTATGACGACCCAGAAGTGTTAAGAAATCGTGCTGGAAACTCGGCGTATGACGACCCACAGGTGTTAACAAATTGTGCCGGGGAGTCGGCCTATGACGACCCAGAAGTGTTAACACATCGTGCTGGGAACTCGGCCTATGACGATCCAGAAGTGTTAAGAAATTGTGTTTGGAACTCGCCCTATGACGGCCCAGAGGTGTTAACGCATCGTGCTGGGAAATCGGCCTATGACGGCCCAGAGGTGTTCACAAATCGTGTTGGAAACTCGGCAGGTCAGCGCGGCCAGCCAACACCTGACGACAGCGAGGACTTTTTCCTTGCCGTGGGGGACGAGGCTGAGGACGGCTTGCATCAGCCCGGCACGGAGGAGTCATTTACCCAACATGAGGTTGGCAACGGACATACCGAGGGTGGCCATGGACCCCTGCACAGGGCTGCCAGCTCTCTCGTGGACGCTGACGCGCTGGACGTGCGCGAGTGCCCTGGACAACCGGCTCGGATAGCGGCCGCGCTCAGGGACCACCCCCTGCGCACCTCCTGTGGTGTCGGAGAAATGCCACTCCTGCCATGCCCTGGACGACCGGCTCGGATAGCGGCCGCGCTCAGGCACGACCTCCTTTGCACCCCCTACGGTGTCGGGAAAGTGCCACTCCTGCTATGCCCTGGACGACCGGCTCGGATAGCGGCCGCGCTCAGGGATCGCCTCCTGCGCACCCCCTATGGTGTCGGGAAGTGCCACTCCTGCTTTGCCCTGGACAACCGGCTCGGATAGCGGCCGCGCTCAGGGACCACCCCGTGCGCACCTCCTATGGTGTCGGGAAAGGGCCGCTCCTGCTATGCCCTGGACGACCGGCTCGGATAGCGGCCGCGCTCAGGGACGACCTCCTTTGCACCGCCTATGGTGTCGGGAAAGTGCCACTCTTGCTTTGCTCTGGACGACCAGCTCGGATAGCGGCCGCGCTCAGGGACGACCTCCTTCGCACCCCCTACGGTGTCGAGAAAGTGCTATCCTGCCTTGCCCTGGACGACCGGCTCGGATAGCGGCCGCGCTCAGGGACCACCCCGTGCGCACCTCCTACGGTCTCGGAAAAGTGACACTCCTGCTATGCCCTGGACGACGGGCTCGGATAGCGGCCGCGCTCCACTCTTGCTATGCCCTGGACGACCGGCTCGGATAGCGGCCGCGCCCAGGGACCACCTCCTGCGCAGCCCCTATGGTATCGGGAAAGTGCCACTCCTGCCATACGACCGGCTCGGATAGCGGCCGCGCTCAGGGACCACCTCCTGCGCACCCCCTGTGGTGTCGAGGAAGTGCCATTCCTGCTTTGTTCTGGACAACCTGCTCGGATAGCGGCCGCGATCAGGGACCACCTCCTGCGCACCTCTTATGGTGTCGGAAATGTGCCACTCCTGCTATGCCCTGGACAACCGGCTCGAATAGCGGCCGCGCTCAGGGACCACCCCGTGCGCACCTCCTATGGTGTCGGAAAAGTGCCATTCCTGTTATGCCCTGGACGACGGGCTCGGATAGCGGCCGCGCTCCACTTCTGCTATGCCCTGGACGACCGGCTCGGATAGCGGCCGCGCTCAGGGATCACCTCCTGCGCAGCTCCTATGGTGTCGGGAAAGTGCCACTCCTGCTATGCCCTGGACGACGGGCTCGGATAGCGGCCGCGCTCAGGGACCACCTGCTGCGCAGGCCCTATGGTGTCCACTCCTGCTTTGCCCTGGACAACGGGCTCGGATAGCGGCCGCGATCAGGGACCACTCCTTCGCATCCCGTACGGTGTCGAGAAAGTGCTATCCTGCCTCGCCCTGGACGACCGGCTCGGATAGCGGCCGCGCTCAGGGACCACCTCCTGCGCAGCCCCTATGGTGTCGAGAAAGTGCCACTCCTGCCATGCCCTGGACGACCGGCTCGGATAGCGGCCGCGCTCAGGGACCACCTCCTGCGCAGCCCCTATGGTGTCGGACACCGCGCTCAGGGACCACCACCAACGCACTCCCTCTGGTTTCCAGAAAGTGCCATGCCTGCCGTGCCCTGCGCATCCTACACGTGCGTGTTTTGTATGGCGTGTCATGTGCGCTCTGCTCTGCTGTACTGAGCTGTGCTGAGCTGTGCTGTGCCGAGCTGAGCTGTTCTGAGCAGCGCTGTGTTGTGCTGCGCTGCGCTGTGTTGTGAAGTGTGCTACGCGTGTCTCATGTACGTGCCGTGCAGGTGTTGCGCGTGGGTGAGGGAGTGTATGTGTGTATGTGTGTATGTGTGTATGTGTGTTTGTGTCTCTGTGTGTGTGTGTGTGTCTGTGTGTATGTGTCTGTGTCGGTGTGCCTGTGTATGTATGTATGTATGTATGTATGTATGTATGCATGTATGCATCTATGCATGTATGTATGTACGCATGCATGTATGTATGTATGCATGTAGGTAGGTAGGGAGGGAGGGAGGTATGTATGTATATATATGTATGTATGTATGTATGTATGTATGTATGTATGTATGTATGTATGCATGTATGTATTTATGTATGCATGTATGTATGTATGTATGCATGCATGCATGCATGTATGCATGTCTGCATGCATGCATGTATGCACGTATGGGTGCATGTATGCATGTATGGCTGCATGTGTGTATGTATGTATGTATGTATGTATGTATGTATGTATGTATGCATGTATGTATGTATGTATGTATGCATGTATGTATGTATGTATGTATGTATGTATGTATGTATGTATGTATGTATGTATGTATATATATATATATGTATGTATATATGTATGTGTGTGTATGTATGTATGTATGTATGTATGTATGTATGCATGCATGCATGTATGTATGTAGGTAGGTATGTAGGTAGGTAGGTAGGTAGGTAGGTAGGTAGGTAGGTAGGTAGGTAGGTAGATAGGTAGGTAGGTAGGTAGGTCGGTAGGTATGTATGTATTTATGTATGTCACGTCTGCCACGCTTTGCGGGAGAGGGAGGTGTGTGCGGGTGTGAGACGCGGGTGCGACGCGGCAGGGAAGAAAACCAGAACCCCACGAAACAT
Source organism: Prorocentrum cordatum (assembly GCA_963575745.1). Lineage (NCBI taxonomy): Eukaryota > Dinophyceae > Prorocentrales > Prorocentraceae > Prorocentrum > Prorocentrum cordatum. The sequence continues at coordinate 439,596 of CAUYUJ010011068.1, read as the reverse complement.
GTGGGGAAAAACGTCTCATCATCGACTGGCCTTCGGCCCATCTCGCCACCGTGCCTGGGTTGTGGGTCAGAGTCCTCGAGGATGTTTGTTGGGCTGTCGCGGGAGGCCTCTCGGGGGCCCTTGTGGAGGCAGTTCTGAGGTTTTTCGGGGGCCGTTTTGGGACTTCTTGGGGCGTCTTGGGGACCTCTTAGAGGCCGCTTGGAGCCTTCTCGGGGCCTCCTGGGGGCATCTTTGGACGGAAGGTTCGAATTGTCAGTTCGTGCAGGGGCCTCTTGGGCAGTATTGGGGTGGTCTTGAGGGCCTTTTCGGCCGTCTTGGAGTGTCCGAAGTTCGAAACATCGAGAACCCGAATAGCATAAACAAACTTGATGTCAATTCATGATTTTAGCCTCCTGGGGCCCTCTTGCTATGGGGGCTCTTTTCGGGCGTCTCGAAGGCCGCTTGCTTGGGCTGTCTTGAGGCCATCTCGGGCATCTTGGACCGATCGTTCGGCGGTTGGGGGTACTCTTGGACAGACTGGGCGGTCTCCTGGGACCCTCTTTGTCCGTCTTGGAGCCCTTTTTGCCCCAAAAGACCATGATACAAGACGCGGGTGAGCCCAGGAGGCACGCCGGGAGCCGAAAAAGATTTGGACATTCGGGGTCCGGGCCCTTTAAACTCAGGCTCAGGGTTTGGGCAGAGGACCTGGGGACACTCCAGTTCGTGGCCAAACATGTTGCCATTCTCATTTATTCAGGGTTCAGCAGTCGAGTCGCCCCCCTGCGTTTTTAAGGATTTGTTTTGTGGGAGGCGGGCCGCGTCGTTTGCTTGCTGCTGGCATCGGCGCGTTATTCCCGCTGTGCTCTTCCTCGGCGCTGCCTTCCCTTTCCTCTCTTTCTCTCACTCTCTCCCTCTTTCCGCCGTCCTCAGCCTAAACCTCAGCCTAAGCCTAGCCTCAGCCTCAGCCTAGTCTAGCTTACGCCACAGCCAAACTTTAGCCTAAGCCTAGCCTAGCCTAAGTCTAAGTCTCAGCCTCAGCCTAGTCTCAGCCTCTGCCTCTGCCTCAGCCTAGCCTGAGCCTGGCCTAAGCCTAAGCCTCAGCCTCAGCCTAGCCTACGCATTGCCTAAGCCTCAGCCTAAGCCTAAGCACCAGCCCCCGCCTAGTTTAAGCCTCAGCCTAAGCCAGCCAAGCCTAAGCCTAGCCTAAGCCCAGCCTGAGCCTAAGCCTAAGCCTCAGCCTAAGCCTCAGCCTAAGCCTAAGCCTCAGCCTAGCCTACACCTCTGCCTAAGCCTCAGCATAAGCCTAAGCCTCAGCCTAGCCTACACCTCAGCTTAAGCCTAGCCTGAGCCTCGCCCAAGCCTCAGCCTAGGCCTCGGCGTAAACCTCAGCCTGAGCCTAGCCTCAGGCTAGCCTAAGCCCCAGCCTAAGCCTCAACCTCAGTCTAAGCCTCAACCTCAGCCTAACATAAGCTTCAGCCTCGGCATACGCATCAGCCTAAGCCTGGTCTAGCCTAAGCCTCAACCAAAGCCTAGCCTGAGCATCAACCCTACTATTGCTACTACACTACTAGGTGTTTTACTATTACCACACTGCTACACCAGTAGTATTACTACAGTCTTTGATTGCCACGCCTATAGCACTTGTTCTACTACAGCAGTACGACCGTAATAGAGTGCTGCTATACTACTACTTGTAGTATTCCTGCAGCCACCACTACAGTGTAACCACTAGCATTGTACCAGAGTGCTACTACGACGTTACTAGAATAGTACTAATAGAGTACTACTACGGCACTGCCGTGCTAGGGTACGGCTACCGTGTTTGAGTATTCCAATATTGGAGTTCCACAGCGACCACTGCCAGTACTAGAGTACCACTACTGCAGTACTACTGCTGCAGTACTGTACTATGGTTGTTATCCTGCCACCACTACAGCACTACACTATTCAAGTATTACAGTGCTGCCGTATTACGGTATTCGACTTTTCTTAGTCCAGTACTGTAGTACACTCGCTGCAGGCAATATAAGCGTATTTTTTACGAATGCCGTGCCAGAGTACTGCTTTTAGGGTGCCGCTACCACAACAGTGCAGCACCCTTCCCCAATCGTGCAGGAATATTCTGACAGCGCCACCACTAAAACACTACAGTTCGAGAGTACTACTACTACTACTACTACTACTGCTGCTGCTGCTACTACTACTACTACTACTACTACTACTTCTACTACTACTATTACTATTAGTACTACTACTACTAGTCCTAGTACTAGTACTAGTACTACTACTACTACTACTATTACTACTACTACTACTACTACTACTACTACTACTATCACTACTACTACTACTACTACTACTACTACTACTACTATTACTAATACTAATGCTACTACTACCACCGCTTCTTCTTCTTCTACTACTACTACTACTACTACTGCTACTACTACTACTACTACTACTACTGCTACTGCTACTGCTTCTAGTACTACTGCTGCTACTACTACTACTACTACTACTACTACTACTACTACTACTACTACCTACAGGACTACTACAGTGCTGCCACTTAGTGCCATGGCAATGCAATGCAATCCAGCGCACTGCGATGCAATGCCATCCAGCGCACTGCTATGCAATGCAATGCAATGCGATGCGATGCGATGCGATGCGATGCAATGCAATGCAATGCAATGCAATGCAGTGCAATGCAATGCAATGCAATGCAATGCGATTGCAATGCGATTGCAAGACGATTGCAATGCGATTGCAATGCCATCCCAATGCAATGTCATTGCACTGAAATGCAATGCGATTGCAATGGACTGCAATCGCGCTACAATGCCAAGGCAATGCAGCGCAAAGCGATTGCAATGCAATGCGAATGCAACGTAATGCCAAGGCAATGCGATTGCAATGTTGGGAGTGGGGAGAGTGGTGGACAGGGCCTTCCCCCCCTCAGTGATGGTGCTGTTGGGCGGGGGGGCAACAAAAGCGAACGAACGACCTTATCTTGCCTCCCCATCTTAAGAACAGCACCATCAGTGAAGCGGGGAGGGTGCGACCCCCTTTTTGTGATCACGAGCCAGATTCTGCGAGGTCCGCACAATCGGCAGTGTGTGAACGACGGCGCGGCAACAGCCCTGGCCATACCCAGCAACGCACGAGGAGACGGAGACGATGCGGACCAGAGGTCGCCCCCCCCGCAATAAAACAACAACAACATACAACATAAAAAAACAACATCCTTTAATACGCAGGGGGGCAATTCGACTGTGGAACCTTTACTCAGAATCCCAGCCACAACTGCGCGCAACCACTGAACTATGACAGAAGGTGCAGAATGTGACGTTTTTTTTGTGTGTGTGTGTGTGTTTGTTTTGTGTTCTCTAGTAGCGTTGCGCTAGAGGGTGCACATACATTGCGGCGGCTCCCGGGGGTCATTATTTGATCCAGCCGATCAGCCGGTCAGCCGATCAGGCACTAACCAGCCGATCAGCCGATCAGCCGATCAGCCGATAAGACTGATCGGCTGATCGGCTAATCGCCTGATCGGCTGATCGGCTGGTTGGCGCCTGATAGGCTGATCGGCTAATCGGCTGATCAGCCGATAGGACTGATCGGCTGATCGGCTGATCGGCTGATCGGCTGATCGGCTGATCGGCTGGCTGGCGCCTGATCGGCTGAGCGGATGATCGGCTGGCTGGCGCCTGATCGGCTGATCGGCTGATCGGCTGGCTGGCGCCTGATCGGCTTGTTAACGATAGAACATCAATGATCGTTGTTTATTAGGGCCCTCTTTGGATGCCTGTTGCAAGCTTTTCGAGGCGTCCTGAGGGCCTCTTGAGCCGTCTTGAAGCGATCTTTGAGCGTCTCGGGGCCATCTTGGACCGTCTCGGAGGCCTCTTGGGGTCCCCATGGCCCGTCTTGGCGCCCCGTGGGGCCCGCCAAATCCATGCGACAAAACGCGACGCTGCGCAGGAGGACAGCGACACAGCCACGAAACATCGTTTCTAAGGGATCGGGGCCCTTTCAAGCCTCAGCATCGAGGGTTCAGGCTCCGGGGAAAACCAAGGGAGGTGAGAGGACACCCCCGCTCCGTGCAGGGGCACGGTGGCGGATCGCCACTACGGCACGGGCTGCTTGCCTGCGTGGGCAGAGCGGGATTCGCTCCTGGCCCAGCGTCTGTAAACTGTCGCGATGTTTGGAGCTTAGCTTGACGACACGACGCATGACGTTTCCCATGACCATCTTAGGCATTTGTTTGCCCCGTTCCTGTGAACAGCCGTCCCCAATCATCCCCCATCCACGTCAATTCGCTGATGCAGTCGGGTTTCCCTCTCCTGCTACTGCCTCCGCTTATTGTCGTCGCCGTCGCCGTCATTGTGATCGCACGCGTTCTTCTGGAATTGGCGGGCCAGCTGGTGAGCACTCTCAGACGACGCGCAGGAAACACTTGAAAATGCATGGGCTTTCACTGTGCGTCACCACCCAACTCCTGACGCTTCGCATATCCCCACCAGCCCATCCAGAACCGATGCCCACGCGAGCTGCGGTGTTGTTGTGACAGGTTCTCGGAAGTCTCTTGGAGCCATGTTGGGGGGTCCTCTCGGAGTCCTCTTGGGGCCCTCTTGTGGCTCTTTTGAAGCCGTCTTGGGGCCCTATTGGGGCTCTTTTGGAGGATCTGGGCGGTCTTGGAGCTGTCTTGGGCCCCTGGTTTCAAGATACGGGTAGTTAAAACATATCCCCCCGTCGGGGCGCTCCTGGGCGCCGCTTGGGTGTTCTTGGGGCCGTCTTGAAGCCTTGTGGGGCCCCTCCTGGAGCTCTCTTGAACCATCTTGGGGACGTCTTGCGGCTTCAAAAAGGCAATCGGAAGCGAACAGGCGAGAGGGTAAACAACATATGTTGTCTTTAGGCTTTTGAAGGATGTTGGCATCTTGGGAGGGTCCTGAGGCCAGAGGGGGTTCCGAGAGAACATGGTGCCGTCTTCGAACTGCTTTGGGGCCTCTTGCAAGTCCGTCGGAGGCTGTCCTGACCCATTTCGGAGTTTCTTGAGCCATGTTGGGGGCCACCTTGGGTAACCCAGGGCCCTCTTGGAGCCATCTTGGACGGAAAAGGACCCTCTGACACCTCGCGGTCCCCCCCTTCGCAGGCCCAGGGGCAGGGGAAGGAGGGATTGTGGAAAGAGAGAAGACAAGAGTTCGTTAAACACCTACGCCCGGAGGGCTGGTGGGATTGTTTTTTCAACATTTTCGTGCGTGGGTGCTCTTGTCTAGCCTTGTTCGGCCCTCCAGCCCGCGCCTGATATGAATGCAAAACGCCCCAAGCATTGAGATCTCAGGGCAAACAGGGCGTGATGCTTGGAAACATATAGGATACTATGGAGCCGTTTGTGTAGGGGTGCCCCCCAGAAACAGTGGAAGGAGGAAGAGGAGGAGGATGAGGAGGAGGAGAAGGACGACGACGACGACAACTCAGGTCGAAACAGTAGCGCTGTAATGGGGAGAGCGTTCACCAGAGTCCGAGAATGAGGACGACTTGGCGGCGGGGCATGGGGCCCGGGATCCGAGCTCGCGCGTGGCGCCGGCAGCCCGCGAGAGGAGGCAGGACGAGGAGGGGGAGGAGGAGGAGGAGGAGGAGGAGGAGGAGGAGGAGGAGGAGGAGGAGGAGGAGGAGGAGGGGAACTAGGAGGAGGAGGAGAACTAGGAGAACTAGGAGGAGATCAGCCGATAAGACTGATCGGCACTGGGGCCTTCGGTGGAGCTCCGTATGGGGCCACGAAGCGCTGTATTGGGTGGGTGAAAATGCCAAATTCGATGTCTCCAGACGCATGCGGACGGTGGCACTGGGGCCTTCGGTGGAGCTCCTCTACGGGGCCACGAACCGTTGTACTGGGTGGGTGAAAATGCCAAATGGGATGTTTCGGGACGCATGCGGACGGTGGCACTGGGGTCGTGGGGCCCTCGTGGGGCTCGATTTGTGGGTCTCGGGGCCCTCTGGGGGCTCATTGGAGGGGTCTGCGATGCCTCTTGGGCCCCGTGGCTCAAACATAGGGGGGTTAATCAATGCGCCCCCCCCTCGGATGCTCAAACATGGCGTCCTGGGGCCTTCTCGGGCCGCTCTTGGAGCGTTTTTGGGCGCTCTTGGGGCCCTCTTGGGCCTCTATTCGGCCTTCTTGGGGCCATTTTGAGGCCTCGAAGCCGCATCAGAAGCGAAACAGCGAGAAGGCACATTAACGTTGATTTTCCTTAGGTTTTGGAGACATTTTGGGCTCTTGGGGGGGTCCTGGGAGGGCTCGGCGGGCACTGCGAATCGTCTTGGGGCCATCTCTAGGCCTCTTGGATGTGCGTCGGAGGCTATCTTGAGCCATCTTGAGGTATCTGGATCCGTCTTGGAAATCCTCTTGGACTCGTGAAGGACTTCTTGGAGCCATCTTGGACCAAAAAGCACCCTCTGGCACATCGGCCACTCCCCCCTTCCAGGCCCTCGGGAGGGGGTAGGGGGAGGGGTCAAGCCACCCTCCTAGATAGCAAGCCGTCTAGCTCACTCCCACCCGCCCTTCCAACACATGAGTAACACCCGAGCCTCAGCATGTTCAGCGGTCATCTTTGGATGGCCAGCTACTGGGGACCAAAACCGACCCCATGTGCGCGACGCTGGGGCGAGGTGCGCCACGCGTACCAGGCGCGCTTCGCGCGCAAGGCATCCCTTGGGCCCGATCGTGCCAGGCACGCCTGGCGCGCCAGATGCGCCACGTGCTCCACGTGCGCCAGATGTGCCGCATACCCCAGCCGGGCCAGGTGTGCCACGTTCGGGGCCCGTGCAGAGTGTGTCAGGTGCGCCTGCGCACGTGACAGCACACATCGGGAAGCATGTCGGCCCATCCTTGCCGAAAACCAATGCCCAACATTGTGCTTGGTGGGCCTGCGCACAGCAGGCCATACGCCACCATCCCCGCCGTCCCTGTCGAAAACCACTTGACAGTGATCGCGGGGTGGCCGCGCATGATCCATTTTTTCGCCTCGAGGTGCATGTTGTATTTATTTTTGGCAGGGATGGTGGCCCTGCGCACAGCAGGCAATGTGCAGACACTCCCGCCGTCCCTGTCAAGAACGATTCTTCAAAGTGCTCGTGGGCCTCACGAGTATGACTCAAGACTTTGCCCCGAAGTGTACTTTGTTGTATTGTTTTGCGATAGGGATGGTGGGGGGGCCCGCATCGGGTTGGTTGCGCATGCTCTGAATTTGGAGGCAGTGTTTGTTGTGCATGGCATTTATACAATGATAGTGGGGGGGGTTGATCATAGGGTCGGCAGCACCTTCTGGCGCCACGGCGCCCGCCTGCAGCACCCTCGATAGCGTGCACTCGCAGGTTCTGTCTGTCTGTCTGTCAGTCTGTCTGTCTGTCTGTCTGTCTGTCTGTCTGTCTGTCTGTCGTTGAAGCACCTACGCCCACAAGGCTGGTGGGATTCATCAGAGGTATTTTTCCAGCCTCCCCCCGGGCGAAGGCATGTGAGGTGAACAGACCTGCCTGCAGCCTATAATTAGGTTAGGGGCGACGAGGAGGATCCCTCATCGTTCGTTCGCTCCTCTCCCCATCCTTCCGATCCTTCTTCTCCTCCCTCCTCTTCCCCCCCTGCCTACCTCCTTTCTCCCTTATCCTTTCTTTCTCCTTCCTCCTTCCTTCCCTCCTCCCTCCTCCCTTCCTCCCCCCTCCCTCCATTGGGTGTGAGCGTGCCCGGCTTCCACTTCAAGCTGGCCATGGCCTCTGCTGCTTGCACGCAGCTCGCATGCGTCCTCCTTGTCCCCGCGCCGACTTATACATGCGGACCCTTCTGTCTCTTCTCGCGCTCTTTTCCTTTCGCGTTCGTGCCTCGATTCACCGCCGGTGCACCCCACCGCTTGTTGACCAGCGCCTGACTGTCTTAGACAATTTGGCGCCGCGGACTCAAAATTGAATGTGCCCGTCGGAACCAAAGGAGGTGCTGTAGGCAGCACCAGGACGCTTCGCAGTGTGTAGTCCCAGGGCAGCCCTTCCCCGCCACTCCCATGCTCGCGCCCGCTCCACAAGTCAGACCGGGGCGCCCCGGCGCGTGCGGGCCGCCGCTGCCGTGGGGGCCGCGGCGCGCGCGCGAGCCGCCGCACGCGGGCGCCACCTCCCCGGCGCGGAGCCACCCAGGGCCGCCTGCGCTCTCTGCAGGCGCGGCGGCGGGAGGGGGAGGGCCGAAGTCGGTGGTTCGAAGGTGGGGTCCTCAGGGATGGGGGCCTAACTCGGCGATTACAGAGGGTATGGTTACGCTGGGGTGTGGTTTGCGGTCGGCTCCGTTGGAGCCTGGGGAGCACGACGCTGTCCTCGTCGGGCCTCTTCGGGGCGCGGCATATAGCTCTGTCGAAGTCCTCGCCCGCCCTCCAGGGTGCCCCTCAGGGTGCCCCCCAGGGTGCTGGTTGCAAATCGCACCCTTTCAAAACCACACTCTTCGGAGTCGCCGACTAAGGATAGGAAGGGATCCAAAAGTTGTATTTACATGGTTTAAGGCACCTCGTCCTTAGGGCCCCATCCCTCAGGACCCCATCTTCAAACCACCGAAGGAAGAGCCGCCGTGAAACGGTGGCGAGGCTGGGGGGGAAGTCAGAAGGAAAAGGCCTTTTTGGAGGGTGGCGCAACTTCTCAGAGGCCGTCGCGCCCTCAGAGATTTTTTCGGTGTTCTCGGGGAAGGCTGAGTGAACTTCTTAAAATGACTGGAGGCCTGCCCCTGGCGAGTTTAACGCTTAATCGCAGCGGTCCGCCGATGCAAATGTCGCAATTCTGCGCGGCAGCCTTATCAGTGGTAGCCGTTTTCGGGTAGCTTATTGTCGCAATCTACCCCCCCCGCCCTCGCCAGCAGCTGCCCCCGCCTCGCTCGCCCCCCCCATCGCCCCCGCCCTGCCCCGTCCATCCGCGCCGCGCCCCCGCCGCCCGTTCCGAAGCGCGCGTGTGCGTGCCTTCTATTTGTTCTATTATATGTATATATATATATATATATGTGTGTTTATATTTCTCTATCTCTTTTGATGTTGTTGTGGCGGTGGTGGTGGTTGCTGCTGCTGCTGTTGCTGTTTTTGTTTTTATCCCGAGACACCCTGGCCAGAGAGACCCTCGAACTCAAGAACGGCGCTCTCGGTGGAGACTGCCTTGCAATTCAATCCAGTTGGCGGAGGCCCAGTCACAACGAGAAGGGCTCCTGCTCGATACTTCCTCACGATTTACTCCGAGAGCCCCTGGCCATTAACACATTACTTTGTGAATTGGCAGAAGTGGCGTGGGGCACTGTGTCCATACATGAATCTTCGAGAATCACAGCTTGCGAAATGTGGACAAACAAACTGGGATCCCATATGTTTGCAGCAGCTGGTCATGACACGGCCTCGCGAGGTATCGCATTCCTGATCCGCCGACGGCACTTGCGTATCATCAAGAACTTCGTGCGGATAAACGAGTACATCCCTTACATCGATGTCGACATTTCCACCTCCAAGGTGCGAGTCGCAACAGCGTGTTTCCCACACTCTGGATACTCCGACGCCCACGTCCAGCAGATGTACGACATTTTGGCTTCGATACACGACGAGGCTGGCCGCCAGAAGCGCATTACAGTCATCGCTGGGGACTTCAATGCGCAGGTCGGCACGCAACCCATCAACGCGGGTAACGAGCTCGACGTTAACACAAATCGGAGGTCAACCGTCGGAATGCATGGGATGGGGAATTGCAGCGCTCGCGGGACATGGCTCAGAACATGGGCAAGCGCACAACGCATGCTTATCACAAATACCTTCTTCTACAGGCATCATCATAATATCTTCACGTGCACTAGCAATCGAGGTAGCCCGACCCAGTCACAGATCGATTACAGACTCGTAGACGGAGCGTACTGCAACCAAGTCATATGTTCATGCGCCACCACCACACCACATGTTGGCTCCGACCACCAAGGTGTATTCATGAATATTGTTCTTAATGCCAGTGCCGGAAGGAAACGGAAAAATAACAAACGTGGGGTCGACCATCGGCCGTCGCGCCCGCCCGCCGGCGACCCTCTCTACCAGCTGTGTTTGCAGCAGAAGCTCACTGACGACGACGGCGCAGCTGGCATCCACGACATGTGCAGCAGTATCGGCGACGCTCGCAGGGACTACGACGCGCGCCGAGGCACAGTTCCACAACGCCAAGGACGCGAATACCATCTCGCTTCATGCGAGACACTGCGACAGCTCATCGAGCAACAATGCAACGCGCCGCACCAAGACACAACCACGCGGACTACGCTCAGCAAGCTTATCTCGAAACAGCTCCGACTCATCCGCAGCGCGCGCGTGCCTGGCTGGAGGCGATCGTCTGCCTGTTCAAGAACTTACACGATCGCCAGTTGAAAACATCAAAACGCAAAGACATGATTGCGTCGAGGACGACCGAAATTGGCAGTGAGGCCACCAACAGGCAGGACATCGCGAACATTTTTGCAGCCTTTCACGAGCAGCTGTGCCGAGACGCAGAGCCCACGCATGACAGAAACGCAAATCGAGCAACGACAACAACATCCGACATGCCACCGTTCACTGCAGACGTATTTTGACGCGCCACCAAACAACTAAATGGCGGCAGATGCAGCGACGTCGCGGGGATCGGCAGAACTACTCGAGGCAGATGGAGCAGTCCTTGAGCGACACTTATTACAGCTCTACAGTGTCATCATCAGGCCAGTCCAACCACCGCCCGAACAGTGGAAAAAGACAATGGTCACGGTCATCTTCAAGTCCGACGACCATTGCCGCAACATTACGAGCCGATTGCTATCGACCTACTGCTGTATAGGCTAATGTCACGCCTCCTCTGCAACCTCTTGGAAGCCGAATTTGATTCGCAGCAGAGCACAGACCAGGCCGGCTTCGCGAAGAGGTTTCAGCACTGAAGACCACCTCTTCACTGCGACAATGCTGCGTGAGAAGTCACGCGCGTGGCAGTTGCCCCTGTGGGCGGCAGCGGTCGACTTCAAGAGGGCCTTCGACTGCGCGGGCCACGAGGCGTTGCGGGCGGCTCTACAACGGCCGCACATGCTGGACTCGTGCATCAACTTCTTGCGTTGTTTGTACCGCGACCAGACAGCCAATGTCAGAACCGACACAAGCAGCATCAGTTTTTGCGTTCAGCGAGGTGCGAAGCAGGGCAACCCGCTCAGCTCCTTCCTCTTCAATGCGCTTCTAGAACATGTGTTCAGGCGGCTTAGACCCAACAGGCGCAGCGTGAATTTTGCCATCAAGCTCGGCTTCGCCAAAGAGACTGGCATCGCGAACCTACGCTTCGCAGATGACAATCTCCTATGCGCCCCGAACCGACGACAACTCGCTGGCTTGCTGCGGGGCCTCAGCAATTCGGCGTCCAACTGCGGACTTTCATTGCGCCCCGATAAGGCCAGGATGCTCGCAAACGCCAGCCAGACGAATGGGGGCACAATCTCACGCGTAATTATGGACGCGGCGCCTATCGACATCTTGCCTTCCGACCAAAGCGCGAAATACTTGGGGAGAACGCCGTCGCTTCACAAATCCCGCGCGATTGAGCTGCGGCGCAGGATCGCGCGTGGGCGGGCTAGGTCCAACCGGGCCCGACCAGAGCTCACGAACAAACGGCTTCCATCGCGCGGCAGATTTGAGGTTCTGCGGCGCGATTGCACCGAGCGTTATGCGTGAATGCTCAGATATGCTTGTCACGTTGCGGCGGGCGCTGCGGAAAATGCTGGGACTAGTCGTCGGCGCGCCGAGGAGAAGACGCGCGGCGGAGCAGCGCGGACAGTCCGCAAGCGCCGACAGAAACACCGCAGATGCCACCACCGACCCGCTAACACCAACGCCAGCCCCGACAGAAGCACCGGGAACGACATCGGGCCACGCAGCCAGAGCGACAGCGACAACGGCGACGGCGACTTGGAATCTTGGGTCAGTTTTATATGTAGAAGTACTACCATCGCCATGGCATTGGCGAGACGCGCAGGGGTCGAAGATAGGGCAGGTACCCATAGTCAGCGCAAGTGGCGATTTGCTGCTCGCGTCGCCAACCGCGACCCCGACAGATGGACGCGACTAGAGTGAGCGGGGGCACAAGCTTGCACGACTCACGACCCGCTTGTTGCCGTTGCGGGAGGCAAGAGAAGTCTCTGTGCGACGACGTCGTTTCCTTACCACACTTGGGGACAGACGCAGACAGCAATGCGCAGTGGTGGGAACTCGCCCAACATCGACAATTGTGGGGCAATCGAGGAGAACAGTTTCTTCTAACATGCACGTTATCTTATCCGCTCTGGCCGCTATTCTTGGCCCTCCGATTCCTGCTCCGCCCAGATATCTTAGAATCCGACTCCGGCGCCTATCTTCCCGACCGCTGCTACGCGCGCAACTGCTGCAACATTCGCTGACGATGCCAAGAGCAATCCTCCCACCTCCGACCCCCAACTTCCGCCTTTCGACTTCGACCTCCAATCTTCCACCTCCAACTGTCGACCCCCGTCGTGGCCGCCAGCCCCGCCTCGTCGACGTCCGGCGCGCATCGCCAGTTGTTGACCTCCAACGTCCCACCTCCAGCCTCGACCTCCACCTATCGACTTCCAGTTTCGCAGTTTCACTTGGCCGACCCGCGGCTCCCGGCTCCCGATTCCCAGCGTGCAGCGGCAGCGAAAGACTTCAAACGTGCGTGTCCAGCTGTCGACCTTCGCCCGTCGATCGACTTCAACCTCGCCGACTTGCATCCAGCTTGCAGCTTCCGACCCCCAGCGAGCACCGCCGAGTGTCGACCTCCGACATTCCGCGTCCAGTTTTCGATTTTCGCCCTTCGACCCCCAGAGCCATTTGCCAGACCTCCAGCCTCAAGCTTCCGACTCTCAGCGCGTGCAACCATCTGTCGTCCTCCAGCCTCCGACCTCCAGCTTTCGACCCTCGCCGCAGGAGCGCTAGCCTCGCCTGGCCGGCCTCCAGCTTCCCGTTCTGACCTCCTGCGCGCGCCGCCAGCCGTTGACCTCCAACGCCCCGCCCCCAGCTTTCGACCGCCTCATATTGGCCGCCAGCTTCGCTGCACCGACCTCCAACTCAATCTCCCGGCCGCGGGAGTGCGCCCAGTCGCTGGCCGCCAGTCTTTCGCGCGCAGCTTGTGACGCCCACCCCGTGCCCGCAAGCCGGCGGCCTCGCCTGACCGACCTCCAGCGTTCACGTGTGCCATTGACCTCCGACCTTCCACCACCTCCAGCTTTCGAGTCCACCTCGCAGTCGGCAGCCTCGCCCGACTGACCTCCAGCCTCCAGCATCCGACCTCCGTCGCGCACCGCGACCCATCGGCCTCCAACATCCGACCTCCGGCTTTCGACGTCCACCTCTCGACTTCCACCCGCGCTGACGACCGACGCTCGCCTCCCCATCTCTTCGACTCCTGAGGGCTCCAGCCCCGCCGCGCGGCCCTCCCAGGGCCAGTCCTGCCGGACCGACATCGCGCGCTCGCCTCGCTTCGCTTCGCACCTGGCCAAGAAGGCCTCCGAACTCAGGAACGGTGCTCTCGCTCGAGACTTTCCCGTAATTCAGGCAAGTTGGTGGAGGCCTGGGCGCGGCGACAAGGGCTCCCGTTCGATATTTCTCCATAGGTATTCCGAGCGCCCTTGGCCAAAGAGGCCCCGAACTCAGGAACTGCGGTCTCGCTCGAGACTTCTCCGCACTTCAGTCAGTGGCCGAAAAGGGAGAGATCCCCCCCCCCGATAGGGGGTACAATCGAAGACGAAGTGGGCGGGCATCGAGGGTTGGGGCATGCGGAATGCAGGACGCGCGTGCCAGTAAAAGCGAAAGGTCATCAAATGATTGTTGCTGTTGTTGTTGCTGTTGCTGTTGCTGCTGCTGCTGCTGCTGATTCTGCATTATATGGTAATGTTTTTTTGTTGTATTACTTCCTTTTTTTTATAGTATTCGTATTATTAACTATTTGTATACATATATCTATACATTCAATCGTTTTGTTGTTGTTGCTGTTGTTGTTGCTGCTGCTGCGGTTGTTATTGATGCCGTTGTTGTGTGTGTGTGTGTGTATACTGAGTTTTTTTTTGCGCTCTTTCTGCTTATGTGATCTTTTAATGTATTTTCGTTTTTCTCTTTCTGTTTCTGTTTCTCTTTCTCTTTCTCTTTCTCTTTCTCCTTCTCTTTTTCTTTCTCTTTCTCCTTCCCTTTCTCTTTCTCTCCTTTTTATATACTCATACTAATAATAATTATTCTTATATAAAAACGTATTTTCTAAACAAACTTTTTTTTCATTTTTTTCTCCCTCTCTCTCTCTCTTTCTTTCTTCCCCCTCCTCCCCTGTGTGGCTCTCTCCCGCGCCCGCCCCCCGACCCCCGCAGCACTTACCTCTCGCGCGTTCGGCTGAGCGGCGCCACATGGGGGAGCGCCGTGGCCGCCCTGGGGCCGGTGGCCCTGGGGCCGGTGGCCCTGGGGCCGGGGGCCCTGGGGCCCGGGGGCCAGGGGCATTTTCGGTTGGAAATCCGATTCGAATCGGTGATTCGCTGGTGCATGCGCAATCGAAAGCACCAGCGATCGAGCCACACCGTAGCATGTCGTAGCACTGCGGAGCATAGCATGTCATGCCATGGCGTAGAAGAGTACTGCAGAGCGTAGTAGCGGAACGAGCGGAAGCGCGGAAATGAGGCCAGCGCTGCACCAGGAGCACGATGCGGAACGATCGGGAGCGTGGAAAGGAGGCCAGCGCTGCAGCGAGAACACGATTCGGAACGAGCGGAAGCCCGAACATGAGGCCAGCGCCTGAACGACCAATGGCGCAGAAATGGGACCATGGGACTGGGAATGACGCCACCGCTGCAGCGGGAGCACGATTCGGAACGAGCGGAAGCGCGGAAATGACGCCAGCGCTGCAGCGGGAGCACGATTCGGAACGAGCGGAAGCACGGAAATGAGGCCAGCGCTGCAGCGGGAGCACGATTCGGAACGAGCTGGGCCCGAAAATGAGGCCGGCGCCTCAGCGAGAGCAGCATTTTGGAACAAAATGCAGGCGAAAACCCAACTCCGGGGAATTCTGTGTGTAAAAAACAGTACGCTGGAGGGGGTCGAGCACTTTCAAACCGTCATCAGGGGAAGAGGGAGAGTAGTATTCATACTGAGTAATTGTAGAGGGGGAGGGGGAGGGGGAGGGGGAGGGGGGCAAGCTAGGTGCGCTCGCGTCATATCTGACATCCTACCCCTCCCTCCCATCCCTTACCATGGCGCAGATCCCCACTCTACTCGCACAGTCGGATGCCGAGCAGGGCAATGATCCCGAAAGGGTACGCGATGCATTGTAGAGCACGGCATGGTATGGCGTAGAAGATCACCGCAAAGCGTAGTATCAACCTAGCATTGCATTGCATGCCGTGGCATGGCACGGGAAATGACGCCACCGCTGCAGCGGGAGCACGAGTCGAAACGAGCGGAAGCGCGGAAATGACGCCAACGCTGCAGCGGGAGCACGATTTGGAACGAGCGGAAGCACGGAAATGAGGCCAGCGCTGCAGCGGGAGCACGATTCGGAACGAGCGGGGCCCGAAAATGAGGCCGGCGCCTCAGCGAGAGCAGCATTTTGGAAAACATGCAAGCGAAAATCCAACTCCGGGGAAACATGCGTGTAAAAAACAGAACGCGGGGGGTCGAGCACTTTCAAACCGTCATCTGGGGAAGAGGGAGAGTAGTATTCATATTGAGTAATTGTAGAGGGGAGAGGGGAGAGGGGGGAGCGGGGAGGGGAGGGGGAGGGGGAGGGGGGGGGGAGGGGAGGGGGAGGGGGGGGGAGGGGGAGGGGGAGAGAGGAGGAGGAGGAGGAGGAGGAGGAGGAGGAGGGAGGAGGAGGAGGAGGGAGGAGGAGGAGGAGGAGGAGGAGGAGGAGGAGGAGGAGGAGGAGGAGGAGGAGGAGGAGGAGGAGGAGGAGGAGGAGGAGGAGGAGGAGGAGGAGGAGG
>CAUYUJ010011068.1:411111-421111 GCA_963575745.1 Prorocentrum cordatum | reverse complement strand
ATCGTTGAAGAGGTGGCCTTATTGAAGAACTTCGTAGAGATCCAGACGGACAACCTCGGCGGGTTAGGTTTACAGAGGTCATTGGTATCGA
Organism: Prorocentrum cordatum; assembly: GCA_963575745.1. Taxonomy (NCBI): domain Eukaryota; class Dinophyceae; order Prorocentrales; family Prorocentraceae; genus Prorocentrum; species Prorocentrum cordatum. The sequence continues at coordinate 421,020 of CAUYUJ010011068.1, read as the reverse complement.
GAACCGACGCCACGCACGACGCCTTTTGCGATCCTCGACTATGACGAAACATACTCTGGGGCAGGCGACTGTCCACGGATCTGGAAACAGACCCAACGATCGCAAACATCAGCATCATCCCTGACCCCACGCGGGGTATCACCGACGAGGAAACTCCGGGCTTTTGCGGACTACCCTCCGTCGGCCGCTGGATATCCCTCCATGCCTGAGGCAGATGATGGTGTGCAACGTGTCAGCTTCAAGGATGGCTTTGTTCCACGTGTCGAGTCGATCTCGCCCACGATTTTCTCGAATGCCCTTGGTGCCATGTCCGAGAGAGATCAAGAAATGCGTACCTGCGACTTGTTTCGTGAAGCAGACCTCTGTGGCCTTGTTGAAGGCGAGGCTCTACGGGGAAGAGAAGGAGTATTTTTCACGATCGAGACTGGGGAGAAGGACGAGTCAGACGAGGGGCCGCAGCCGCGGCCTCCACGAGGTGGGCGACGTAGACCCGGGGCCCCAGGTTCACCGGGCCGAGGAACACATCGCCGTCATGTTCGTGCTCGATGCGGCCGCTGTTCGTGGGGCAGAGGCGGCTCTCGCCCGAGACGCTCGCACAGAGAAGATTCGCGAACGTGCGTTTCGTCGGGGAAATCAATTTGGTTGCCCGCCGTGGGAAAACCGCACATGTGACTTCAGTCCGCCAGTGTCCTCAGTCCCGCAAAACGACGTGCCCGCGATGAGGGTGGGCTTCGGCGCGGCTCGGTCAACAGCGCGTCGGCGCGTTGGAATCATCGCGCATCGTATTTCCCATCATCAGAATTGAATTTTGATTGGACCCGTCGTGAGGGCGTCCTAGCCAACGCGGGCGCCCAAATCGCTCGAGCGTGGAAGTCGTCATGGGGACGCGGGGGTCGATGTGAATGCCGAGGGCGCCCGCCCTTGTCTCCGAGTTCCCGAGGAGAGTGCGCGGGCGAAGGCGGGCGCGACCGCAGTCATCACTCTTGTCGTTGGCCCATGGAGCTCCCTGGGGCTCGGAGGGGTCCCATGTTCCTTGTGGGCGGTCCCAAATTCGTGCGGGGGTGCGCTCGCGGGCCGCGCGCAGTGCCGGGGTGCGCGGCCCGCCGCCGCGCGCCGCGCGCGACGGAGGTGTGGCCGTCAAGAGCGGCCGTGGGGCGCGCGCGCCCTCGCGCGGGCGTTCCCTCCTCGCGGCGCCGAACGCGCGGTGGCGCTGCGGGAGGCCGGCTGTTTGGCCGAACATTCGTCGACGCGTTTGCCTTCTCGCAGTTCGATGCTGCGGTGCCGCGTGTAATTGTGGCCGCGCGGGGGTGCGCGCGACGTTTCGGCCGAACCATCATCGGCGTGTCTCCTTGTTTCTCGTCGCTGCAAGGCCGTTCGTATTTGTGTCGCCCAGAGATGCGCAGCTGCGCGGGCGGTGAGCGCGCGTTCGTCATGCGCGCCTTCCTTGTTTTTTCCATCGCCGCCCGGCGGCGGCGCGCGGCAGCGCAGCCAGGCGCGCCCAGCGGCCGTCTGCGTTGCCTGTGCCGCCCCCGCCTCTGGCCACGCGCCGGGGCAGGGTGCCGGCGACGCCGGCAGCGCCGCCCCAGTGGTGCGAGCGCGCCCGTCACGAGGCCCCCCGCGTTCGCGCGGAAAGGTGCAAGCGACGCCAGCGGTGCCGCCTCAGTAGTGCGAGCGCGCCCGCCACGAGACCCTCCGCATTCGCGCGGGCGCGCCCGCGTCTCGCGCATCGGCGTGCATCGGGGGCCGGCGAATCGAGCGCCAATGCCGCCGGCGCCGCCGCAGCCGCGGCGGCGGTCGCTGGCGGGGGAATGGGGGGGCGAGAAGGATGCGGCCTACGTGCGGTTCTTGGCCGAAGACTGCGATGGCGCCGAATCGCGGCGCTGCGAAGCGCTGGAAAATGTGCGGGCCATCGGCGACGTGGCCCAGGCCGTCGCGCGGGGGGCGTCGAAATCCCTCGATGATGTGATCAGGCAGCGCGAGGTCATGACCTCGCGCATCGAGCGCCAGGTCGGGAGTTTTGCGCAGAGCGGCCGCGCCGCTGCCTGGGGGGCAGGCGCGGCGGGCGACAGAACGCAGCGGCTTATCAGCGACGTAAGTGGGCCGCTGCTCGATTCGCTCTTCCGCGAGGGGGTGCGCGAGGACGTGGAGTGCCGCGAGGCGTTGCGCAGCGGCTTCGCGTTGTTGGGTGAGCACTGTTTCCAGCTCGCAATGGCTTTGCCGTGCGGATCGAATCGTCCGGCTCGGCAGGGTCCTGGCGCGACTCGGTGCGCGAGCACAGCGAGGAAGTTCTCTCCTTCCTGCGTGGGGGGCCCTGTCGGCAGAGCTGCATGAGCTCGCGCAGGAGGGCGCCGGCATTGGGGGGGGCGATGGCGCTGGAGGCGCCAGACCAGTGCGCAATGTGCGGCTGTTGCCTTGCCAATCGCATTGCCGTCCAACAAGGGCTGCGCGCGGGCGGCGCTGTTGAAGCCGGTGCAGAAGTCGTGGGGCAGCTTAGCTGCGACGGAGTCGAGTTTTTTGTTGTCATCTTCCGCGCGTTCCAGCGCGAGACAGGCGGTGCCTCTCGCATTTGTCAGGTCGACGTCGACTCGGCTTGCCGCCTGCCCCCTCTGAGGCCCGCAGATCGGTGGGCTGCGACGTCGGTGCTGCTTCGTGACGGCGCCCCCGCGATGTCATCCCACATAGGTCTGCCCTTCGGGCCCGCGGCGCCCGGGCGTGGGTGGAGTCGCATGGGGGCGGCTGAGTCGGACATCGCGCATCGCGTGCTCTTACTGCCGATGGCCACGTACGTCGATGATTTTCTTGCCGCGGGCCAAGCTGGAGCGGCGGAACGCGCAGTTGGGTCGACTGCCAGGCTGGTGCGCGACGTGCTCGGTGAGCCCGCCATCGCGGAGGCCGAACCGGAGGCTGGCCCCGCAATGGCAGTTCTCGGGGTTGTCTTTCCCCGCGAGGCGACAGGCGTCGCGTTGTGGCCGAGCCCGGACAAGTTGGCAGAGTGGCGCGCCAAGTGCGCCGATGCGTCGGCCTCGGGGGCGATGACTGCGGGCGACGCGTCCCAGCTGCAAGGCGCGCTGTCACGGGCAGGCCAGTGCGCGTGGCACCGCGTGGAGCGTGCCGTGCCTTCCATTGTTTGCCTGGCAGTATGGTCGGGGTGCGACAGGTGGCGCTGATCTCCACCTGGCACTCTCGTGGTGGATGCGCGTGTTGAACTTGAACCTCCGGCGCGTCGCCTCGTGGTCAGGCGTTTCGCGCGTGCGCGGGTCGCCGCTTGCGGTGCTGCTGGCCGACGCAGCTTCGCACCCGGCGCGGCTGGCGGCGGTTCTCGTCGCGGGCAACGAGGTTTTCTGGACGGGCGCCGCCCCGCCGAGCGAACTCACGCGCTGCTTTGGAAAGAGACCCAGCAGTCAGAGGATGGCGCTCGAACTCGCAGTCGGTAGCCTGGGCCTGTCAACGTTTGCTGACCGTCTCGCGGGCATGCAGGTGGTCGCTTCCTCCGACAACGTTGGAGCGGAGTGCGCCTTCTGGACTGCGAACCCGCACTCCTTTGACCGCGCGCGGATCGTGCATGCGGCATCGTTGCTGCTAGCAGAGGCCGAGGCGCAGTCCTGGTTCATGCGCCTGCCGACCGCAAGAAATCATGCGGATTTGCCGAGCCGCTGCCAATGTAAGCTCCCGCGCTGCATGGGGGCGTTCTACGGTGGGCCGCGCTGGGCGGAGGCCCTTCTCCGTCTGGAGTCATTGGGTCGTTTCTCCTCTCGGTGTGGCGTCGGCGCGCCAGGCTCGCGCGCGGGCAGGGTGCGCGCGTGTCGCAAGACATTGGCACCTCGGCCGTCGCCGTCGTGGCGGGCTGCAGGGGTGCGTTTCGGTCAGCGGTCTTCCACAGGGCGCGCAGCGCAGGGGCGGCCCCGGGGGCGCAGTGCGGGAGGTCGTGACGCGCGGGGCTTTGCCGACATGCCGCTTGCGGCGTCCAACTTCCGCCATTTTGATCCAATGCGCCATTGCCGCTGTTGAGTTGTACTGCCTGGCTGTTTGAGGTGAATGATTTCGCGTCAAAGGGGGGAATTGAGGGGCGCCGTCGCGGGCGACCTCGTCGGCTTGCAGGGCGCTCCGGCGAGGCGTTCGCCGATCAGTTTGTCCGACTCGTCGCGAGTGCGATTTCAAGCTTGTGACGTGGCGGGGCGCCTTGCGCGCGCCCGCTGCGCTCTCGGCGACGTTCTGTCCGGCCGTTTGCCGGCGTTGAGGGCGGCGGAGGCGGCGCTGGGGGCCGCGCGGGCGCAGCGCGGAGTAGCTCGCCCAGCTCCCCAGGCCGCGCCGCCCAGAGTGATGCAAGGGGCCTCGTCGCCAACGAGCCCGCGCGGCTCGTGGCAGCGGCTGCAGCGCGCGCGGCAGGGGCTGGCGCGGGCCCCGAGCGCGGGCCCCGTGCCGCCGCGGGGGCGTTGCGGGCGGCATTGCTTTCCGCGGGCGACAGAGAGGGCTGTTCGCGCGCTGCGTGGGCGGCGGTCCCTCTGGGCAGGTGCCCGGGCAGCGTGGCGAGTGTGCAGTCTGGCCTGCGCTGCCGGTTCGCGCGCGCTGGCGCCATCCTTGGCTTTTGGCTTGGCCAGGCCCTGCCCCCGACCGCAGAGGGATTGGCGTCGTGGAGCTTGACCTCCAGATGCCCATGTGCTTCCGCCAATTACGCATCTTACGTTCGCTTGGGATGTTTGCCGCTGGCGCAGATGTCGCGGCCTGCGATCATCCAGCCGTCAAGCGCGCAAAGGCGGCAATCGTCATGCGAGGTCTGCATGCACTCCGCTGCCGTGTCTGCTCTCGCGCGCGTTTCTGTCGCGCGTGCCCTCAGGGGCGTTGCCCGCGCGCGCGGGGGGCAGCTGACGCCCGCCGGCTTGGCCAGCGGGAGTATAGCTCCGAGGAGAAGAGCTCTGTTTGCGGCTGCGGCAGCGTAAGAACAGGAGGCGAGAGAGTTTCCTGGCGCGCAAGTGCTGGTGCTCGCGCTCCCCGTTCACTTGCCCAGTCCACGTGGTGGGGCGCCAGCTGTCCGGGCGCCGGCAGGGTGAACGTCTGTTCCCGGGGGTCGCGCCCGCGCTCGCCCTCGGCACGCTGCGCAGCGCGTTCCACGCGCTGGGCGTGTCTGTTGCTCGCTGTTATCGCACGCGTGATTTTTGGGGCCATGCCGAGGTGAGTGGCCCTGTGCGCTCGGTGCCCGAGCCAGGGCGCGGACGGGCGTCGCGCGTCTCAGGAAATGAGGTCTTCAGGTTGCACCCTGGCGGAGATTTTTCGCGCCCGGGAGTGGAGGCGCGTTGCTGATTCCCGTCTTTCCTTGCATGCTTGGACATCCGCGAAATGGGGCAGGACGCCGTGACTTCAGCTTATGTTGCCGAGTCGTCGGGCGACGAAGCGTGAGCGCTGCCAGTGCGGCTTCGCGCGCAGCGCGGCCCTCTGGCGATGGGGGTCCGGGCGCGCCGCGCGAGTGCCGCGCGCAGTTCTGGGGTGCTTCTTGGCTTTGGGAGTCTTGCGCCCCGGTGCTCCGCGCGGCGCTCGGGCCAGGCGCGCCGCGCGGCGTGGCCTGGCCCACGGGTGGGCCGCAGGGGGGCGCCGACGCCCGTCGACGTGGGCGCGGGCGCCCCGATGAGGGTGGCGCATGGCAGCGCCTCGCGCAATTTGTGGTTGATCCATCGAGCTCCCTGGGGCTCGCAGTGGTCATGGTGTCCTTTGGGGCGGTCCCGAATTCGCACGGGGGCGCGCTCGTGGGCCGAGCGCTGCGCCAGGCTGCGCGGCCCGCCGCCGCCGCGCGCGACGGGGGTGCGGCCGTTTAGCGCGGCCGTGGGGGGGCGCGCGACCGCGCGCGGGCTTCCCCTCCTCGCGGCGCCGAATGTCGCGGTGGCGCTGCGGGGGGGCTGCTGTTTTCTTCCCGCCACCGCCCAGTCTTCGGGGAGTCTTGCGCCCCGGTGCTCCTCGCGGCGCCTGGGCCAGGCGCGCCGCGCGGCGCGGTCCGGCCATGGGGTGGGCCGCAGGGGGGTGCCAACGCTCATCGGCGTGGGCGCGGGCGCCCCGATGCGGGTGGCACACTGCAGCGACGCGTGCAATTTGTGGTGGTTGTCGCTTTTGTTGCGTTTCGATGTGACCATTACTTTTTGCGCGACCACCATTTCCTGTCAGTGTGTCCATTACTCTTCGGCAGCGTGGCCGTTGCTTTCTGCGTGGCCATTGATTTGCGTCGGTGTGGCCATTATTTCTCGCGTGACCATTGGGTCTGCAGGGGCGCCCGCCGCGCCCGGTCGTCCTCCTGTTTGGCGGCCGGGGCGGCGCCGTTGGAAATTGTGATCTCGCGTGGGACTTCGTGCCGAGAAACTTAGTGGTCACGTGTGCGGGCCCCGTAGTGGGTGGCCTGCTGGGCCTGCGCGCGCGCCGCCGACTCTGCGGCTCGAGGGCGTTTCTCGCTGCCCCGTGGCTGAAGAGGGTGCGCGCGTGCGTGCCCCCCCGGGCGCGCGCGGCTGCGAGCGTGCCCGTGGGCTTCGTTTTGGTCTGGCCGCGCCCGATGGGGTCGGGGGGGCTCTCGTGACTTGTTCGGTCCACGAACGCGCGGCTGCGGGCGTGCTCGGGCGCGCGGGAATCGCGCGGGCTGGGGCTGCCGACCCGCTTGTCGCATCAACTGGTCCGTCGCGCTCTGCGCGGCGACGACGTTGCTTGCGGGCCCCGTGGCAGGGCGGCGCGGGGTCGGGGTCGACTGGCGGGGTCGACAAGGGGGGTGGCCGGGGGAGGGTGCGAGGGGGGGGTGGGGCGGGGGGGCCTGCCGTCGCTGCGGCGCCCGGGTGAGCGTCGGGCGGGGTTGATTCTGTTTCTCGCGCAGAAGTGCAAATTGACATGCGTATTCTCATTTCGGGCGATCTAGTGGGCATCTGGGTTGCCCCGGGGAAGCGTGCGCTTGATTGTCGCGATCGCAGCAAGGCTCCAATGCGTCCTGTGGTAACTCGCGCACTGGAGTATGCGCTGTGGGAGCGAGGCCGGCAACTGCGGCGTTTTCGAAGGAGCCGCGGGGCCCGCCTCAATATGCGCGGCCAACAACCAGCGCCGCGACAGAGACGCGCCTCTAGTCCGCGCTCGCAATCGCGGCGTACGGTGCCTTCCCGAACGCCGGCAGGCCCTGCGGGGGACCGCGCTTCCAACCCCGCGGGCATCAGGAAAGTGACCTGCGAGATGGTCCTGGCGCAGCCTCCTCGCAGGCACCTGGCTCTTAGCTATTGAGAGACCTGCCGCCGCTGCCGCGTCTTGAGAGCGTGCGACGCGGCGACGCGCGTCCATCACCGAGCATGCGCGCGCGTGTATCTGCCGAAATCAGACTGGGCAAAGCGATCGCCAGCAAGACGCAAACGTGCAATGTGCAAACGCTTTGTTGGAAGGCCGTCGTTTTCACCGATTACAACGTCCTCGAGATGCAGTCCCTGTCCGCTAGCAAAGGCTTCTTCGCGGATGTCTAGCCGAGGGCCCGTTGGAGAAGTGCCGGCGAGTGAATCTAGGCCTGAGCGACGTCGCTGAGGTTGCAGCACTGATGCAGTGAGCAGGCCTAGGCACTTCAGGGTCAGCCTTCGGGCGAACGTCGTCGATCCTTTGGTTATCGCGATCTCCGACAAGTCAGACGACGAGGATGCCTGCGGATCGTTCGCCGACAGAAGCCGGACACCGCATGCAAAATGAGACCGCGCCAGAGCAGCGAGTGCAGTGGCTGGTGATGGTCAAAGAGAAGAAACAGCTGGAGCCTAACCCGAAGCCCACGCCATCACCGCGGAGGGATGCGTCTTGCGAGCCCGCCAATGAAGACGTCCGTGAGATCCTTGAGCCGTGGGAAAGCTCAAGCATCAGCACAGACTCAGGGGCGCATGTGCTCCTTGTCGCGTCTGCCAGCGCCGCCGCGACTTGAATGGCCACCTCGACCCAGAGGTTCCGTTGGAAGCTCGGGCTCGCCGAGTCCCAAACCAGGAACCTGGCGCGTCGCCAATCGGGGGGATTGCTTCCTGTTGCATGGGCGCAATGCTTGGCATTGGTTGGCATTGCTCCGCGTTGCTCGGCATGTCTAGGCATTGCTTGGCATTGAGGAACCCGGGGAACCCGAAGTGCGCAGGGAGCTCCAGGAACCCCAGGAACCCGAGGAACCAGGGGAAATTGGAGAACCCAAGGAACCCGAAGATTCCGGGGGAAACGGGGAACCCGAAGAACCCGAGGAAGACCCCGCGGAACCCGGGGGGCTCGGGGAACGCGGGGCGGGCGCCCGAGGAGCCCGAGGAAACCGATGAATTCGGGGGGCCCGAGGAACCCGAAGAACACGGGGAACCCGACGAACTCGGGTAACCCGAGGAACCCGGGGGACTTGGGGATCCCCGGGGGCCCCGGGAACCCGAGGAACCCGAGAAATTTGGGGAACCGATGAACGGGCAAAGTAGCCACCCGACTCACCAACCTTTGGCCAAGTAGAAACCCCTGAGGCAACAATATGGCCCCCCGAATTGGCGCCGTGACCTGTTCCAGCATCCGGTCTGTCCGTCGGTGAAAATGGTGATGAAAAAAGATACATGACTTCAAGAGGCTCTTCGAACATCACGGGAAACACGGGATCGCAGTGACAACGGGGATCAGGGAAACCCGGCTTTTGCAACTTCCAAAGATCTGGCATGACATAACCCGTGGAAGGAGATGGAAGATGTCGATGACAAGGAAAGGCGAACCAGCCATGACAACAATAAACCAATCAGGGAGGATTGGTAGTCTTGGAGCCATCTAGAACACCTGTGTTTTCAGGTGGCACCTGTGTTTTCACAAACATCCCGCCGATGCTTCCTGGGCCATCTTGGCAGCCTCCTGAAGTCCTGTTGGGCCTGGAGGCCTCTAGGGCAATATCGGACTCCTAGGTGCGCTCAGTGTGGCAATTTGCACAACTTCAGCTCACTCGACGTCTCCATGTCTGCAGCATGCCTCAAGCGAAACCGACGTTTTCGAAACCCAGTCGAGGCTTCTTAAGACGTCTTGGGACCTTTTGGAACCCTATTGGGCGATATTGGATCTCCCTTCTACCCTTGCTGCCCTCTTGGGCCGTCTTGGAAGCTTACGGTAGCACCCTCTTTGACGTCTCCATGTTTTGGTCTCGCGCGAATCCGCAGCCTTCGAAACCCATTTCGGCCACCACGCGAAGCGCTGCTTCTTGAGCCTCTTGCTGCATGCTGTTGGTTGGTGTCGTGCGCTGCTGCTTGGTGCTGTTCCGTGTTGCTTGCTGTTTTTAAATGCCGCGCGCTTTTGTTTGCTGCTGCTGCTTATCGCTTTCGCTCCCAATCCTCCTCCTCTTCCTCTTTTCTCCTCCTCGTCACTGCTTCTCACTGCTCCTTCTCCTCCTTGCTCTTCCGACACCTCCTCGCGCCTCCCTCTCCTATCATGCTCTCTCTCCCTCTCTCTTGTAGTCGCCGCAAGCTCACTCCTTTCCTTTCTTCTCTTACTCCGTCACGCTGAGCTTCCCCCTCGCTCTGGTCTTCGTGCCTTCTCCTTCTCCTCCTCGCTCCTCGCTCCTCCTCCTGCTCCTGCTCTTCCTGCTCCCTGTGGCCATCCCATCTCCAGCTCCGTGACGACTCCATGGTGGCACAGCGCTCGCGACCAACATCTTCGGATGCTTGTCTCAGTCAGACGTGTCTGCCTGCGGCTCGTTCAAAGACGGACACGCGAACGAATGCGGCGAGGCCGGTGTTCGAACTCCTGGCCGCTTGGCTTCCAGGACCATCGAGTGCTCTGGGACTTGTCCCCTTCAGCTGCTCCTTGCCCTGGGCGGTGGGAACAAAACAACCCAGTTTTTCTTTTTTTCAAGATTGCGTTCGGTTGCCGCTTCGATGATCGTGCCATCCATCCCTTTACCGTCCCCGCTCATCCTTGTCACTCCTC
>CAUYUJ010011068.1:388611-408611 GCA_963575745.1 Prorocentrum cordatum | reverse complement strand
TCCATCCTTCAGCTGTTACAGTCTGTTTCGAAGCTTCGCGCGGCGCTAAGACGATATCCACATGTTCAACATGTGTCGCCCTCCACCCGTACAGCTGTTTGAGATCCTACGCTTTAGGACCATGCGATGGGCGGACATCTTAAGCGACACGACTGGACCGTCTCATTGACACGTCTGGCATAGCGACGATCGGTATTCATTTGCATTGAAGAGGGGTGGATTCTGATCATGGCTATGGGGATGATAGTGGGGATGCGGAGGACGGGGAGCAGCATGATGATAATCAGAAGGGCTGGGAACACGGTGATGTTGATGATGATGGGGAAGATGCTGATGAGATGATGACGGTTGTGTGGTGGAGTGCATCCCTTCTCTCGGCGCGCGCTTCCGAGGCGGCGCTGGCCCTGCTGAGGGTGCTGGGGGCCGCGGGCGGGGGTTGCAGCTGCGACTTGGACCTTCAAAAGGCTGCCCTGCAGGATGAGGAACACGCGGAACATGGGGAGGACGAGGGATGAGCTGGATGAGGAGCAGGAGGAGAGAGTGGGGGTAAGCATGGGAGGATGGGAGGAGGTGGCAAGGAGGAAAAGGGGGCGAGGTACCCTGCAAGCCCGTTTTCTCGAATTAGGAAAGGGAGGAGCAGGAGGACGAGGATGAACAGGAACAGGAGAGGGAGGACGGGGAGAAGGGGCAGGAGCATGCAGCTGCTGCTAACGTGCGGTACGCACGGGCTGTTGCCGACGGTCACCATACACGAGATCATGCGCCATGTACATGCGAAATATACATATGCTTTTACAGTGCGCCAATGCACACACCACACACACACACACTTGCACCACGTCCAGGCGCATGCGGTTAGCATGGAGGTGCGCATTCCAATCTGGAGGAGCTGTTTCACTGTCGGTGACTTGGGGTGCCTTGCCGTGAGCGGCGGTCCATCGGCGAGCGTGGGCCGACGTGTTGCAGCGCCGCGCAGGACGTCGGCGGCGCGCCCAGGGGAGAAGGCAGAGGGGGCGGGCGGGCCTTCTCACAAGGCTCAGAAGGCCTCCGGCCGCCTGAAAAGCTTTCCAAACCTCTCCAGCCTCCTGAGAAGCTTTTCAAACTTCTCCGAAGCGACAGGAGAGCTCCTCAGAAGGCCAGAGGGCTTTTGAGAAGCACCGCAACTTCCGAGAAGGCTTGCTTCCTCTCACTTCCCCCCTCGGCGCGACGCCAAGTACCCGAGGCGGGATCTTCTACATAGCACCGCCTGGGTGACCTATCTTTCTGGACCTCGGCAGGCGGTGGATATGATAGATTCGGCCCCCTTGAGCCAACATGTATCAACATCCGCCAACCGCTGGGTTTACAGGACGTCGGTTCCCCAGGCCGTGGATATAGATGAATGATCCCGTGTCGAGGAACGACGACGACGACGACCTGGGGGGGTACCCGTCGCGCGGGGGGGGGGGGGCAGAAGGCATCAGCATGAGGGGGGGTGGGACCCAGAGCCTTGGATCATACATCCCGCCGTGCAGAGCATGGGCTTCGGGTTCGTCGCAGCCCCCCCCCCGCGATTCGTGTCGACGTGGGACTTATGGCGCTCTCTCTGCGAGGCTAAGCCCCAGGTAGAGGAGTCCAGGGGAGACCAAACTCAGCACTGTTGAAGACATCTGGGCGTTCTCTCTTCGGCAGCGGGCGAGGGGGGGAAGTGAGAAGGGGAAGGCCCTCTCAGAAGGCGGCGGGGCTTCTCAGAAGCCCTCCAGCCTTCTGAGAAGTCTTCTGTGTCTTCGGGGACGGTTTAGAACACTTCTCAGAAGGCTTGGGGGACTTCCGAGCCGTCTGAGAAGTCCTGCTCCTTCGCACTTCCCCCCCAGGGCGCGCCGCCGATCTCTGTCCTCGCCGGACCTGACGCGGGCCAGCCTGAGCAGCGGCAGTGCGAGCGGTCGCGGCACGGCGTCGAGGTCGGCGTGCCCGCGGGCGCACGCCCGGCGCGCGGCAGGAGGCGGCATTCGCGACCTCGCACCCAGTGCGTTGCGCAGCCGTGCGTCAGAGAAGCAAGAGGCCATGATCATGGCACGCTACAGGATTTCGAAGATTTCTTGAGGTTCCACAAGGGTTGCAGAAACGAGGGCCGCTGGATACTCTGTAAATCCTGCAACGTATCCGTTGCCAATCTCATCGAAGGCGCCTACGGCGAATCACCGCCGCCCGCTGCCCGTCTGGAAGCGCCTGTGTGGCCGAAAATTGGGCTAGAGCTTGGCAAAGCTATTGGAGCACGTGTTCCTTCAGCCGTCGTTGAAACCCTTCGGGGAACACGTGAGGAAGAGGATAATGAGGAGAAGGAGGACAAGGGAGGAGGAGGAGGAGGAGGAGGAGGAGGAGGAGGAGGAGGAGGAGGAGAGGAGGAGGAGAAGGAGGATGAGGAGGAGGAGGAGGAAAAGAAGGATAATGATGAAGAGGAGGAGCAGGAGCAGGAGGAGGAGCAGGAGAGGAGGAGGAGGAGGAGGAGGAGGAGGAGGAGGAGGAGGAGGAGGAGGAGGAGGAGGAGGAGGAGGAGGAGGAGGAGGAGGAGGAGGAGGAGTATACCTCTTGGGAGCCTCTTGGGGCACTCTTGGGGTCTCCTGGAAGCTTCCTGGGGCCTCTTGGGGGTCTCCATCGGCCTCTTGGGGCCGTTGGGGGTTTGTTCGGGGCCTCTTTAGCCGTCTTAGGGCGTTCCTGGGCCGTCTGACGCCGTCGGGAGCCGTCTTGGGGGCCTCTCTGGACCGTCTTTGGGCCCTCTTGGGGTGCTTCAGGGACGTCTTGGAGGTCATCTTGGCCGTCATGGAGGCCTCTTTGGCCTTCTTGGGTCCACCTCGGGGCCGTTTTGGGGGCTTCTCGGGCCGTCCTGCGGTCATCTTGGGGGCCTCTTGGGCGCTCTGGGGACGATCTTGGGGGCCTTTTGGCCTTCTTGGGCCGTCGGAAGGCCGAACAAGTGGCAAATACCAAAATTCTTCAGAAACCTAGGGCAAATTATTCAATCGCTTCGCTCATTCCGCCGGCCCAAATTGCATGATCGCTACTGCTTCGCCGTGGGCTCGGGGCCATTGTGGCGCCGCCGAGGAGGAGGAAGATGAGGATGGGGAAGGGGAGGGGAGGAGGAGGAGAGGATGAGAAGGAGAGGAGGAGGATGAAGATAAGTAGGATGAGGAGGAAGAGGAGGAGGGGGCGGAGAAGGAAGCCTCTCGTTGGCATCTTGTGTTGCTCTTGGGGCCAAACAGGGTCGTCGTCAAGATGCTTCTTTGGAGGCCTCTTGGGGTCGGGGCTGCGGAAGGGGCGGGGCTGCGTCACCTCGGAGGTGCGTTCGACGCGTCGAATCCCCGGGGCCAGCATGTCCTGCGCGTCTGCGCGCGCGCCTCCCTGCTGGTGGAGCGCAGGGCCGGGGCGCGGCACGACGAGGAGATGCTGGGCGATGTGGACATCGAAGCTTCGAGCCACCCGGAGTGGTCCAGCTGGCGTCGCCGGCTGCCTCTGCGGAAGCGTTTCTGCCTTTCCTTGTGGCGGGCGGGGGCCGCTCGCACTCTTACCCGGCGCTGGGCTGGGCAAGGTCGATTGCAGGCGTGCCCCTGGTGCGGGTTCGACCGGGCTTCTGCCCGCCACTTCTGGTCGGGTTGCCCGCGGTTCCTCCCCGCTAGGAGGGCTTTTGAGGAAGGGCCGCTGGCAGTCCCCCAGGGGTGGTGGGGAGCGCAGCCCCGGGTCACGGCCAAGTCCGTTTGGGTCACTCACCAGGCGCACCCCAGCCCGCGACGGCGGGTCCAGTTGCAAATCGCCGCGGCACAGCTGGCTCTCCAGGTCATGGAGGCGCTGCAACGCAGCGGAACGAGGGACCCCGGTGCCCCGCGGCGGTGGCCGGCGGAAGCGTCCGCGTGGGAAGAGGCGGAAATGGGGCCGGCGGGGGACGGCGGGCCCCTTCGGCGGAGGCTGGTGGAAGAGACCGCGGAAGCCGCGCAGGCAGCACCCGGTGGTGACGCGGTTTCTGCGGAAGTGGCGTTTTCTTCCTCCCCCTCCCCTCGTGGCCTCCTGGCCGGCGGGGTGCGGGGTCCTGGGGGCGTCGATTTGGTGTCCCGCCACGACGGTGTCCCGATGGTGTCCTTTGTGCATGGGGGGCCCTGGCCCCCCCACCCAGATAGAGCGTCATTGACTCCCAGGCTGACGGCGCGGTGCCGACGTCCGCGGCCAACGTGGTGGCATCGGCGGATGGTGGCCCCTCCCCTCCCCTGCCCTCCGCTCGGGCGGCGGCGGCGGCAGCCTGGTTGGCGCCCCCTCTTCTTCCGGGGTGGGTGGGAGGTCTTCGGGTTGAGGCTCAGGCATTACCGCGGCGGCCTCTGAGCAGGTTGACCCAGCGCGCCCCGGGCAAAGCCCGGGGAGCATGCGGCAAGGCCAACGGACGCCTACCGCATATGTCATCTTGTCGTAGGCCTCTTGGGGTCTTCTGAGAAGCCGTTCGGGGACGCTTGGGGGGCATTTTTGAAGCCTTCTGGGGCCTCTTGGGGCCTCTTTTGGGCCTCCTGGGGGCCTCCTGGGGCCTCTTGGGGTCTTCCTGGCGGCATCTTGGGGCCTCTCTGGGCCTCCTGGGGCCCTCTTGGGGCGGAAGGCTAGAGTTTTCGGTTCGTGGTCCCCCTCTTGGGCCCTTTTTGGGGCCGTTTTGGAGCTTTCGTGGGTCGTCTTGAGCGCCTCTTGGGTCGTCTCGGGGCCCTCTTGGGCCCTCTTGGGGCCTTTTTGGAAGCCTCTTGGCCCGTCTTGGGGCGCTCTTGGGGGGCCTCTTGGGCCGTCTTGGAGCATCGGAAAGCCGAAAAGGCGACTAGGCCAAAATTCGTCCAAAATCGTTGTAAAATTTATGATTTTGGCCTCTCGGGGCCCTCTGTGAGGCTTCTGGGAGGCCAGTTGGAGGTCTCTTGGGCCGTCTTGGGTCATCTTCGGCGTCTTGGAAGGCTCTTTGGGCGTCTCTGGGGCCTCTTGGGCAGTCTTGGGGGCTCTGGGGCCCTCTTGGCGCGTTCTGGGCGGCCGCAGAGACCCCACCCAGGAGGAAAACCATGTCTGACAAAGATTGGCCGGGCGGCGGGCGGGGTACTTTTGGCCGGGGCACCCCCAGGGGCCGCCCCGCGCGCGCGAGCTAGAATATTGTTAACCAGTGTCTTGTGATCTTAGCACGCCTCTGGCCCGTTGGGCTGGCGAATTCTATTTTTTGGCCTCTTCGGGCCCTTCTGGAGGACTCTTTGAGGCCTCTTGGGCCGTATTGTAGGCCTCTTGGGGGCCTCCTGGGCTGTCTTGGGCCGTCCTGGAGGCTTCTTGGGCAGACTTGCATCTTGAACCCTCTCGGGCCGTCTTGGAGGCCATCTTGGACCATCTTGGGCGAACTTGGAGGCCATCTTGGCCTCGTGGAGGCCATCTAGAGCCGTTTTGGTGGATTTTTTTTGGACGTTGAGGTGGTTTCTGAGTGGCCCGCGGCATGGACCGAACCCCCACGGGGAGTTCTTATGGAAAAACAACCAAAACCAAACCGTATAGTATTCAGGATGCCAGGCACCCTGTGACAAGCACATGGGGCGGCGGATCGAAGACGCGTACGGCGAATCACCGCCGCCCCCTTTTTTTTTGGAAGCGCCTGCGTGGCCGAAAGTTGGGTTTGAGCTTGGCCAAGCTATCGGGCCACGCGTTCCCCGAGTGGGTTTCGAAAGCCTTCGGGGAACACGGAGTCGGACCAGGTGGTTTCCGAGCTGTCGGGCCTCCTGGAGGACGTCTTGGAGGTGTCCTTGGCCGTCTTGGAGGCCTCTGGCGGGCCTCTTGGGTAGGTTAAGGTTATCTTCAAGCCATCTGAGGCCGTCTTGGGTGCATCGTGGGGCAATCTTGGCCATCTTGGAGGCCTTCTTGGCCGTCTTGGAGGCATCTTGGAGGCCATCTTGGCCGTCTTTGAGGCCATCTTGGGCCTCTTAATGTCCCCTTGGGCCGTCTTGGGGCCTTCTTGTGGCCCTCTTGGGGGCCTCTTGGGCTGTCATGGAGGCCTCTTGGGCGCTCTTGCGGCGATGTTGGGGGCCTCTTGGGCCGTTTTGGGCCGTCGGAAAGCTGAAAAGGAGCAAAAGCACAATCCTTGAAACACCTAAGGCAATTCAATGATTTTGGCACGTCTTGGAGGGCTCTTGGGCCGTCTTGGAGGCCTCTTGCGGGCCTATAGGGCCGTCTTAAGCCATCTTGAGGCCATCTTGGGCCGTCTTGTGTGTTTTTTGGGTCCATCTTGGCCGTCTTGACTGCCGTCTTGGCCGTCTTGGAGGTATCTTAGAGGCCATCTTGGCCGGCCTGGAGGCTATCTTGGGTGTCTTGGGGGCCTCTTGGGCCGTCTTGGGCCTTCTTGGGGCCCTCTTGGGGGCTTCTTGGGCTGTCATGGGGCCTTGTTGGAGGCCTTTTTGGGCGCTCTTGGGGCGATGTTGGGGGCCTCTTGGGCTGTCTTGGGCCGTCGGAGAGCTGAAAAGGAGCAAAAGCCAAAATCTTTCAAACACCCAAGGAAAGTCAGTGATTTTAGCCCTGTCGGGCCTTCCAGGAGGACGTCTTGGAGGGCTCTTGGGCTGTTTTGGAGGCCTCTTGCGGGCCTTTTGGGCAGTCTTAGGCCATCTCGAGGCCATCTTGGGCCGTCTTGAGTGCATTTTGGGGCCATCTTGGCCTTCTTGGAGGCCATCTTGGCCGTCTTGGAGGCATCTTGGAGGCCATTTTGGCAGTCTTGGAGGCCATCTTGGGCGTCTTGAGGGGCTCTTGGGCCGTCTTGGGGCCTTCTTGGGGCCGTCTTTGGGGCCTCTTGAACTGTCCTGGAGCCGTTTTGGAGGCTTCGGCCTCTTAACTTCTTGGGCTGTCTTGGGCGGTCGGAAGGCCGAGAAGGAGCAAAAGCCAAAATCCCCCAAAAACCTAAAGACAATCAATGATTTTGACCTCTTCGGGCCGTCCTTGAGGACCCTGGAGGACCTCTTCGAGGCCTCTTGGGCCGTCTTGGAGGCTTCTTGGAGGCCTCGGGGGCCGTCTTGGGACGTCTTAGGTGTTTCTTGTGCGACCTTGGAGGCATCCTGGACTCTCGGGCCGTCTTCAAAGCCATGTTGGACGAACTCGGAGGCCATCTTGGGCCATCTTGGCCATCTTGGAGCCGTCTGGAGCCGAACAACCTTTAGCAACCACCTGTTGTGCATCCCTGTGCGTTCTTCCGGGTGGCCGGCGGGACGGGCCGAAGCCCCAGGGGAGTTCTTTTGGAAAAGAACCACATCCAAGACCGAAAGGGGCTAGCACGCCGGGCACCCCTGTGGCAAGCACACAGGGGGCGGCGGATCTAAGACGCCTACGGCGAATCACCGCCGCCCCCTGCCCCTTTGGAAGCGCCTCTGTGGCCGACAGCTGGGCCAGAGCTTGGCCAAGCTATCGGACCAGTTGTTCCCCGAGTCGGTTTGGAAAGACTTAGGGGAACGCATGGGGGAGCAAGAAGAGGAGTCCAGGAGCAGGATGAGGAGGATGAGGAGGATGAGGAGGAGGAGGAGGAGGAGGAGGAGGAGGAGGAGGAGGAGGAGGAGGACCTCTTGGAGGGTTTTTGGGGGCCTCTTTGGCCATCTTAGGGCGTTCCTGGCTTGTCTGACGCCGTCGGAAGCCGTCTTGGGGGCCTGTCTGGGTCGTCTTGGGGTCCTCTTGGGGCATATCAGGGGTTCTTAGAGGCCATCTTGGGCGTCTTGGGGTCCTCTTGGGCCGTCGTGGGGCCTTCTTGTGGCCCTCTTGGGGGCCTCTTGGGCTGTCATGGAGGCCTCTTGGGCGCTCTTGGGGCGATGTTTGGGGCCTCTTGGGCTGTCTTGGGCCGTCGGAGAGCTGAAAAGGAGCAAAAGCCAAAATCTTCCCAAAACCTAAGGACAATCAATGATTTTGGCTCTTTCGGGCCGTCCTTGAGGACCCTGGATGACCTCTTCGAGGCCTCTTGGGCCGTCTTGGAGGCCTCTTGGAGACCTCGGGGGCCGTCTTGGGCCGTCTTAGGTGTTTCTTGTGCGAACTTGAAGGCATCCTGGACTCTTTGGCCACCTTCAAAGCCATCTTGGACCATCTTGGGCGAACTTGGAGGCCATCTTGGGCCATCTTGGCCATCTTGGAGGCCATCTTGGAGCCGTCTGGAGCCGAACAACCTTTAGCAACCACCTGTTGTGCATCTCTGCGCGCCCTTCCGGGTGGCCGGCGGGACGGGCCGAAGCCCCAGGGGGAGTTCTTTTGGAAAAGAACCACATCCAAGACCGAAAGGGTCTAGCACGCCGGGCACCCCTGTGGCAAGCACACAGGGGGCGGCGGATCTAAGACGCCTACGGCGAATCACCGCCGCCCCCTGCCCCTTTGGAAGCGCCTCTGTGGCCGACAGCTGGGCCAGAGCTTGGCCAAGCTATCGGACCAGTTGTTCCCCGAGTCGGTTTGGAAAGACTTAGGGGAACGCATGGGGGAGCAAGAAGAGGAGTCCAGGAGCAGGATGAGGAGGATGAGGAGGATGAGGAGGAGGAGGAGGAGGAGGAGGAGGAGGAGGAGGAGGAGGAGGAGGACCTCTTGGAGGGTTTTTGGGGGCCTCTTTGGCCATCTTAGGGCGTTCCTGGCTTGTCTGACGCCGTCGGAAGCCGTCTTGGGGGCCTGTCTGGGTCGTCTTGGGGTCCTCTTGGGGCATATCAGGGGTTCTTAGAGGCCATCTTGGGCGTCTTGGAAGCCTCTTGGGCCTTCTTGTGGCCGTCTTGGGGGCCTTCTTGTGGCCGTCTCGTGGCCGTCTTGGGGGCCTTCTTGGAGGCCTCTTGGGCGATCTTGGGGGCCTCTTGCGCTGTCTTGAGCCGTCGGAGTGCCGAGAAAAAGCAAAAGCCAAAATCTTCCAAAACCTTAGGACAATCAATGATTTTGGCCTCTTCGTGCCCTCCTGGAAAACTTCCTGGACGCCTTTTGGGCCGTCTTGGAGGTCTCTTGGGGGCCTCTTGGGCCGTCTTGGGCCATCTTGAGGCCTTATTAGGCCGTCTTGGGTGCATCTTGGGCCGTCTTGGAGGCATCTTGGGGCCATCTTTGCCGTCTTGGAGGCCATTTTGGCTGTCTTGGAGGACTCTTGGGCCCTCTTAGGGCTGTCTTGGGGGCCTCTTGGGCCATCATGGGGCCATCTTGGAGGCCTCGTGGGCGATCTTGGGGGTCTCTTGGGCCGTCTTGAGCCGTCGGGATGCAGAGAAGAAGCAAGTGCCAAGATCTTTCAAAAACCTAAGGACATTCAATGATTTTGGCCTCTTTGGGCCCTCCTGGAGGACCTCTTGGAGGCCTCTTGGGCCGTCTTGGAGGCCGTCTTGGGTGCATCTTGGGCCGTGTTGGAGGCATCTTGGGGCCATCTAAGCCGTCTTGGAGGCATCTTGGGCGTCTTGGAGGCCTCTTGGGCCGTCTTTCGGCCCTCTTGAAGGCATCTTGGGAGCCTCTTGTCACGGGGCCATCTCGGAGACCTCTTGGGCGATCTCGGGGCGATCTTGGGGGCCTCTTTGGGCCGTCAGAAGGCCAGAAATGCGAACCTGCCAAAATCTTTCAAAAACCAAAGGAACATAAATGATTTTGGCTTCGTCGGGCCTTCCTGGAAAACCTCTTGGAGGCCTCTTGGGCTGTCTTGGAGACCTCTGAAGGGGGGCTCTTGGGCCGTCTTGGGCCATACTGAGGCTGCCTTATGCCGCCTTGGGTGCATCTTGGGTCGTCTTGGAGGCATTTTGGGGCCACCTTAGCCGTCTTGGAGGCATCTTGGGCGTCTTGGAGGCTTCTTGGGCCGTCTTGGGGCCCTCTTGAGGGCAGCTTGGGGGCCTCTTGGGTCGTCACGGGGCCATCTCGGAGACCTCTTGGGAGATCTCGGGGCGATCTTGGGGGCCTCTTGGGCCGTCGGAAGGCCGAAAATGCGAACCTGCCAAAATCTTTCAAAAACCAAAGGAACATCAATGATTTTGGCCTCGTCGGGCCTTCCTGGAAAACCTCTTGGAGGCCTCTTGGGCTGTCTTGGAGACCTCTGAAGGGGGGCTCTTGGGCCGTCTTGGGCCATACTGAGGCTGCCTTATGCCGCCTTGGGTGCATCTTGGGTCGTCTTGGAGGCATTTTGGGGCCACCTTAGCCGTCTTGGAGGCATCTTGGCAGTCTTGGAGGCATCTTGGAGGCCATCTTTGGCCATCTTGAGCGGAAAAATTGGGATTGAGATCCCTTCGGGGACCCCGGCGGGACAGGACGAAGCCCCAGGAGGAGTTCTTGTGGAAAAAGAGCCCAAACCCAAACCGAAAGGATCTAGCACGCCAGGCACCCTTGTGGCAAGCCAACAGAGGGCGGCGGATCTACTGGCCTTCGGCCCATCCCGCTACCGTGCCTGGGTTGTGGGGATGAAGCCTATTGAATGATCGCTGGGATCTCGTGGGAGGCCTCTCGGGGGCCTCTTGGAGGGAGTTTGGAGGCCTCTTGGGGCAGTTTTGGGGCCTCTTGGGAACTCTTTTGGACCTCTTGGGGCCTCTTGGAGCCTCTTGGGGCCTCTGGGGGCGTCCCTGGGGCTTCTTGGGGTGGGAGGCTCGAATTTTTGGTTCGTGTTCCTTTTGGAGCCGTCTTGGGATCCTCTTGGGCCGTCTTGGGCGCTTCTCGGGCCCTCTTGGAGTTTTGTGGTGTTCTTGGGGGCTTTTTGGGCGGTTTTGAAACGTCGGAAAGCTGGAAAGGCGAGAACGCCCAAATCCCTTTAAAACCTATGGAAACGCAATAATGTTCGCCTCTTGGGGCTCTCTTGGAAGGCCACTTGGAGGCCTCTGTGGACATCTTGGAGGCCTCTTGGGCCATCTTGATGCCATCTTGGGCGTCTTGGAACGATCTTTCGGCGATTCGGGGCCCTCTTGGACCGTCCAGGGGGCCTTGTGGGGCCCTCTGGCCCCGTCTTCGGGCCCTCGAGGGCCCGAGAAAGTCATGCGACAAGCCTCGGGGGAGCCCAAGGGAACCGCGGCAAGCCCCCCCCCCAGTTTCGGAATCTGGGGTCCGGGGCCCCTTTCAGACTGCTTGGGACAGATGACTAGGGCTCCATGAATTCGGCAGAAAGGCCCTGAGGACGCCCACCCCGCGCCCGGAGGCACGGTGGCGGATCCGGACACCGTTCCCGCTCGCGTGGCGCCGCCAGCCCACTTGGTTTTTTCTGACTCGGCAGCGCCGGCGAGCGCAGGCGCGCCTGTGCGGGACCGGCGGGGCGCAAGCGCACGAAAGCGAGAGGAAGAGCGGAGGGCGGCCGCGGAGGCGGAAGAGGGAGGGAGGCCCGGTGGTCGAGAATGGACGGGGTGGGCGCGCGCAGGCGGCCTCGAGCCCGCTGGTTACACGCTGTCCCCCGCCTCCTTTGGGGACAGCTTCGGGCGACGAAATCTATACATATCCAGTGCTCCCTGGCCAGGCCCAGTCTGAATCCAGGAGCTGCTGGCGTCAGGGTGGGCCTGGCCAGGGAGCAGTGGATATGTATAGATTTCGTCGCTCTACAGCGTGCACCAAAGAAGACCTTGCAGGGGGACAGCGCGCACGGAAGGGACCCTCGCGCGGGGGATCGCCTCACATGGACAGCGCGCTTTTCGAAGATCGATGTTGCGTGCTGACTTTGCAACGCCAGCCGTACTCAGGTCTGTGCTCCGCCGAGTGGGCATGGGAATCTGCAGCCCGGCTCATTTTCTCTTCGGCGTAGTGCACTCCAGCATGCGCGACCCACCTCTGGCCGCAGAGTGCACGCTCATGCCCGTGCTTCGGCACTGCACCGAGAAGATGCACGCGGGATTTTGACCATCGGGTGTCCGCGTCCCCCTCCCTTCTCTCGTCCCCCCTTCTAAAAGAGGTGCTCTGTGGAGCGCATCGTGACCTTGCCTTCCAAATTGCCAGATATCCACAAGAAGGAGCTACCGCCAGCGCGGAGAACGACGAGAGTCTCATCATGAGCCATCAGGGTTCATTTCGATGCGATCGATCCGATTCGACATCGATTCAAGCCGGCACGATCC
Source organism: Prorocentrum cordatum (assembly GCA_963575745.1). NCBI lineage: Eukaryota > Dinophyceae > Prorocentrales > Prorocentraceae > Prorocentrum > Prorocentrum cordatum. Next base: position 396,603 of record CAUYUJ010011068.1, on the reverse strand, counting down.
GATTCGATTCCGATAAGCCAGTGATCCGATGCGGCCCGATGCTGGCATGGCGCTGTTGTGAATCTTGACGCCGATCCGATTCGATTCCGACTCTGATCCGATGCAGCCCGGTTCGATGCGCGTTCCGATTCGATCCTATTTCCCGATTCGAGGCTGACCGATCCTGGCCATCGGCCGCCGGAGCATCCTGAGGAATCAACCTCCCTTGTCTCCAGGCCCTAGGCGAGCTCGTGGAGGGCTCGTCCCAGGTGGCGCAGGCCTGAGCGTCGAGCGGCGAGCATGCACCGCTCACGGACATTGACGGCGTTAAACCAACAGTGCTGCTGAAAACTGCAGACCATAGCGTCGTCGAGCTTGTGTCGTCTGTGCCAGTTCCTCGGTTGCATGGCGTTCAAAGGAAAGTGTAGAATTTTCGTGACGGTGACTGGGGGAATTCAATGCATTATTTGTGAATGTGGATTCGATTTTTTGTCCTGTGTCGACTCGGCTCATGGCGCAGTCCAGATGCCCGTGTGCATTTTAGATTGCACTAGGCAGTATATCCAGACGAAGTGGATCACCGAGGAGAAGTCGACGCACCCATTCTTGACATTTAGGGTTGTCGAAGCTGTGGATGCTAAACGAAAGTCCGATGGAAGCGCACGGGAGGCCGAACTTGCAGCAACATGCAGCAACACCGTCGTTGAAGAGTACAACCAACGATGCGACCAGGTGAAGGATGAGCTGGATTAATTCAACGAAGAGGGGGTCTCAAAGTTGGTGGAAGTTTGAGCGGGAGCTTGAACACCAAAGAGCACGACAAAGCGCAGTCCCAGCATAGAGACAACCCGATGGCGAGTGGGCCAAGGACCCAACTGGACAGGTGGACCTCTTGGCCCAAACCTTCAGTGCGAGGACAACGAGTATTGTTGTATTTGTTCAGTGGAGGCGACGTGGGATACATAACCAGCGGCGACTCCCAGCAGGGAGGGCGCCGAGTCCGTATTGCGTGCTCTCCCAGGGGACTGCTCCACGGGCCTCGACATGCTGTCGACGAGACTGTTGAAGAAATGTTCGATGTCGCTTGCGCTGCCCGTGTGATTCCTAGGTGTATCGATTCTATCTCAAGCGGTGTGGTCTGCAAGCTGGGGCATGCACTGGAACGTTGCTATATCTACAATGAACGCGATGCTTGATCCCAACACTTACCGGGAGGTACACCTCGCTGCGCAGCTTGCCAAGACCATCGAGAGATTTTGGCAGCCAAGTTTCTGCCCGAAATTCATGTCGGAATCGAGTGTTGGTCGCAGCCAGTAAGCTTGCAGCCTTCGGAGGGGTGCAGTGGACGTCTGGGCATACCTTGTTCTGTCTTGGTTGATAGTTTCAGGAACAAGAGCAGTTTCATCATCCATGTTTGATGTGTCTGCAGCTTTCGACCGAGTTGCCGTCGACAAGTTACTCACGAAATTGGCTGCCACAGGGGCGCCGCCAGAAACTGAGCTGCTGTTCGAAAAGGTGGTTGGGAACCCAGAGGTCCCGAATTCTAACAAAAGGATGCGGGCCGATCGAGACTTTGCTGGACAACATGGTGTTCCAGGGCGTAGTCAGGGCCCCACTGGAATGTGTTTTGTGCTGATTTTTCGGACCCCAACCGAAATTTTGAATTCACCGAAAACCCTTTTCGCCTCCGCCAGCGGGGTAAGGCGAACCAAGTCTCTTTTGACGCCATCAAGAAATCACAACACAGTATGTCCTGACGTAAGCCGTTGTATATTCATGTAAGTCTATGTGTGTGTGTGTGGTGCAGTGCCGTCGTCTTCAAGACGAGACGTGGTAATGATCGGCCTGATTCTCTTTTCGGTCTTGTCCCAAGCCCAGTGCACTTCAAACAGTTCTTCAAGCTCGATTTGCAGGCGGGGGCGAAACAGCCAGGGAAACTTCGCTTGCAATTGGTCGGATACTCTAACGGACAGAGTTGCGACTTCGCGTTGTCCAAGTCGCACCCAGCTGGTTCCATTACAAACTTCCTGCCTGGGTTGGCTTTTATACATTACAGGCCGCCGCCAGGAATCATGGAGTCTTCGTTCATCGTGTCAGAGTGTCATCATGCTCGGCAAAATATCGTCGCTGAGGCAGCGCAGTCCGGCGCCGACGATTGGAAGATCACGTTCAGCCCGCGCGTGCCGCGGCACCCGCACCCGTTGAGGAAATATAGCTAGTCATGCTTGTCGCCTGTGTGACGAAAAAACTCGCCTGGCGAAGGGCCCAACCATCTGCAGTTGTGGGTACCGCAGTTGTGAGTTCCGTTCTCCGTGGACCTTTCTATGGGGCCACGAAGCGTGTGGGGATCAGCCGAAACGGGCGCGGCGGGCGCGCGCGATCGCAGCCATTGGGGTCTTCGGCGGAGTTCCTTCTGGGGCCGCGAAGTGTGTGAGGGGTGTGACGACATGGATGCGGTGGTCGCATGCGAACGCAGCCACTCTGGCCGTCGGTGGAGGTCCCTATGTGGCCACGAAGCTTGTGAGGGGTGTGCCGAAGTGGGTGGGGTGGGCGCGTGCGAGCGCAACTGCGGGGCCTTTGGTGGAGATCCTTATGGGGCCACGAAGCGTGTGAAGGGTGTGCCGACATTGGTGCGGTGGGCGCATGCGAATGCAGCCACGGAGGCCGTCGGTGGAGCTCCCCATGGGGCCACGAAGCGTGTGAGGGGTGTGCCGACATGGGTGCTATGGGCGCATGCAAGCACAGCCGTTAGTGCTTTCGGTGTCGGTGGAACTCCCCATGGGGCCACGAATCGTGTGAGGGGTTTATCGACGTGGGCACGGTGGGCGCATTGGAACGCAGCCACCGGGGTCTTCGGTGAAGTGTCCGATAGGGCCACGAAGCGTGTGAAGGGTCCGCCAACAAGGGTGCGGTGGGCGCGTGCGAACGCAGCCGAGCGAGCCTCCGGTGGAACTGCCCATTGGGCCGCGAAGCGTGTGCGGGGTGTGCCGACATTGGGACATTTGTGCGGTGGGCACATGCGAACGCAGCCTTCGGTGGAGTTCCTTACGTGGCCACGAGGCGTATAAAAAAGGGTGTGCCCACATGGGTGCGGTGGGCGCGTGTAAATGCAGCCATTGTGGATTTCGGTGGAGCTCCCCATGTGGCCACGAAGCGTGTGAAGGGTGTGCCGGAGTTGGTGCGGGATGCCGTCGGCGCATGCGAACGCAGCCACTGAAGCTTTCAGCGGAGCTCGTAATGGGGCCCCGAACCGTGTGAGGGGTGTGTCGAGCATGCGCAGAGCGGATGTTCCATGGTGATGACGATGTGGATGATGGCTATCGCGATGGCGACGATGATGACGATGAGTGGGGGGGCGACCATGGCGTTACCTGGAGGTGTGCCGAAGCACGAAACGGATAACGACGATGATGGTGATGATGGTGATGACGGCACGCGGAGAGCAAACGCACGGACGGGAAGAGGGAGGAAGGGGAGAACGAGCAGGAGGAGGGAACGGGAGGAGGAGGAGTGGACGCGAGGCGCTGGTTTTCGAAAGCGAGGACCCAATACCGCAGGATGGTTGAGAAAAAACGTATCCATATCCGCGCCCTCGCGGTCTGGAATTCCGGGGCATCCGCGAGGAAACGCCCCGTATCCGTACAGCGGCACCCGCGGATACACGGTCGCAAGGATACGTTCCGCGCGGTGCATCCGCGACAGCAGCGCTCCATATCCGCGGGGTCATTGTCCAGAGGCCTGGCCTGCGAGGCCGCGGATGCGGACCTGTTTTTCGCCAGCGACGTCCCGAAACCAACTTTGGAAACCGCTAACTTGCACCTTCCACCTCTCCGAGTTCGGGACGTGGCTGACTACGCCAGTGCCTGTTGAGGGGAACCTCGCTTCTTTAGGCTTACGCTTACGCCACATCCGCCGACCCCTCTATGCGTTGTGTTTTGTTCGGGCGATCGCGTCGGGCCGTGGCTGACCACGCCAGTGCCTCAGTATCGTTTCGCCGACCCCTATCCCCATCCCCATCCCTGTCCAAGCCACCACCATCTCAGCGCCCCAGTTGGGGATATACCTTTCGAAACCCAAGGACACGGTCAATATCCCCATCTAGGGGGATTAATTGGCCAGTGGGGCCCAGGCCACGCCCATGGGGTAGGGGTCGGATAAACGATGCTCATTGTGTTTTGTTCGGGCGACATCGTCGGGACGTGGCTGACCACGCCAGTGCCCGTGGAGGCGAACCTCGATTTTTCGGAGGATTGCAGTTTGAAGGCCGCCGAGCGCGCGCTTGCCGAGGGGGCCTCGTGCTTTCGAGATCGCCTTCGGCGGGTCACGGCCGCCCCCCTTCAGGAGGGAAGAAACACACAGACGCACATAAATGTGGGCTCCCATGAGAAAGCAGGAACACACGGGAAGTGGAGGGGAAGACGGAAACCCAGAAAAGATAGAAATATGGGGAATCCCGGGTTTTGCGTATAGTTGTTTGTGTGTCCTTGGGCCCCTTCACCGTTCCTTTTGAAAACGCCGGTGTCGTGAAACGTCGAGAGAACGTGCGGCCACGCTTGTGGAACTTGTGTGGTCACCCGGCTGCTGGGGAAGCCATTGCAGGAACCTTGGGGAGGGGACCTCCGGGGCCGTTTTGTGGCTGTTTTGCCTCCCGTTGCGGGCCTTCTGGGCTGTCCTGGGGGCCTCCCGGGACCCGCTTGGGCCATCCTGGGGCTCCCTGGTCTTGGGCCTCCTGGCGCTGCCGGAGGCACCCTCCGAGGCCCCGCCCTCGCCCGTCCCCGCCAGATCCATGATCCGCCTTCAGGGCCTCCAGCGAGCCCCCGTCCTCCTTCCCCTTTCCTCTTTCCTTTCCCTCTCCTCCTGACTCATTCGTTCACCCGCGTTCCCCGACAGCAGCACCCACCGCGACCACCACATGCAGCCTCACTGTGAGTAGCGCGACCGACCCCAGCAGCAGTGACACCGCCGCCGGCCATCGAGCCTGGGCCCTCCTAGAATGCTATGGTGCCATGGCAAAAGTGGGGAGTCAGCGCGCGACGAAATACAGTGCGACGGAATTGAGTGCAACCACTGGTGTGGGCAACACGTTCGCTTAAACTTTCGAGCTCTTGCGCTGGTGGACACAGACGATAAGGATGAATGGAGTCGCGGCGCTATCATGTGGGACCCAAGTTCGACCACTCGCATATGTGAAGCATTCTTGGCCGATCTTGCGAACTGTGTATCGACGAGAAGGAAGTACTCCTTTGTACTACCAGTGGGGGGGATAAGCCATCAACAGCATCGGACCCCGATCGGATGGCACAACGCCCCGCGCAGGGCCTCGTGGACGCTACGCGCGCAGTATCTGGTCTCCAGTCTCCCACCTCCCTGGTCTCCTTTTTCTTGTCCTTCTGCCCTACTCCTCCTCCTCCTCCTCCTGCTACTGCTCCTCCTCCTCCTCCTCCTCCTCCTCTGCCTCCCTCTCCCTCCTTCTCCCTCCCTCTCCTCCCTCTCCTCCCTCTCCTCCCTCTCCTCCCTCTCCTCCCTTTCCTCCTTCCCCTCCCCCTCTTCCTCCTCCTGTTCCTTCTCCTCCTCGTCCTTCTCGTCCATCATCCTTTTCCTTTCTCACCTCCTGTTATGGGACCTGGCTGCTGCTGTCTCCTTCTCGGGTCCTTGCTTCTCCCCGCCTCCCCTCCTCCTCCTCCTCCTCCTCCTCCTTCTCCTCCTCCTCCTCCTCCTCCTCCTCCTCCTCCCCCTCCTCCTCCTCCTCCTGGAGAGTGGAAAGTAGCAGGGTGCCTTTGCCCTGGCTGCTCGAAAAGCAGGCGCGGAACGCCTGCGAAACCCAGTTACGCCCCCAGGCCAGAACGGCCAGGGCGCTAAGCGGAAGTGGACGCCACGAGGGACACGAGGCGCCGGGGAGGGCTGGCGGACAGGACCGGACACCAGGTGGATTCGATCGGACTTTAGCAACCGGCACCGCAGCCACCACCACCAGGACGGGGAGGGAGGTCGTCAGAGTCGTCGCAACCCGTCCCGCCGCCCGCCTGGCCGCCGTCCGCCGGAGGGTGCGGGGAGGTAAGGGGGAGGACCCTGGTGGGTTCCAGGGGGGGGGACCGCGTCCCCGAAAGGCCCACCCGCCGAGGCTAGCGACCGCCTGCATGATGGTGATGCCCAGGCTGCACGCCATCGCCTGCAGCTGAGCCCGTCGCTGGATCGAGCTCCCAGCAGCCTTAATGATCCACCCCGTCTTCGCTGTGACGCCGGGTTGGGCCCCCCACCAGGCCGGCGCGACCCGCAGCCTCTCCCCGAGTTCGAGCCGACGTCCAGCAAAATGCGAGCCGAAGCCTGGGTGTGCCCGCAACCACACAGGCAAAAGCACGCGCCGCCGTGCCTGCGGGTCGGCGTGCACACGGCCGCGCCCCTCCAAACGGCGAGGGGGGTCGCGTCGTATCGGCCCAGCCCACGGCGGCGCGCTCTAGGCAGCAATTTCTTCCCCGATCCCCCTTTTCGTCGTGGCGCGGCGGGGGCCTGGGCGCCGCGCAGGGGCGCCGCCTTGGCGCACTCCCGGACAACGTGCTGACCGCGATCGGATGAGGCGTCGAAGGCCCTCGGGGGGTGGGGGCGTGGGGGGGGCCCTAGGGTGCCGGGTTCTCGCTTCGCGGCTGTCCGCGGTGGCAGCGTCGGCGAGCGCCGCCCCCGCCAGGGGGTCGAGACCTGGGGCCTGCAGCAGCAAGACGCCTTCGGGGAGCGACCTGGACGAAACCAGGAGCAGCCCGAACACCCCAAAATGTTCCGAGAGCGCGGCCGACAACAACCGCGACGCGGGAATCCCCCGAGCCGCCGTCAGCACAGCGCCCGCCGTGCCGAAGACAAGGGGCAAGGAAACCCGTTCGGCGTACCGTCGCCGAGCGCGCCACCAGGTGCAACGAGTCCGGGCAGAAGACCTATGCGTGAGCGCGATCAGGTCACGTGGCGGGATCGCGCAGAATGCGGCCGACCACCGATGTTTAGGAACGATACGATACACGTCAGGCCCGAGAGCTCCCTGATCCGCTGCCAGCTAGGGACCGCGCGGAGCTGGCGCACCTGGGAACGGGCCTGGTCCCATCCGTCCCGAGGCCCAGGCAGCTGGGGCCAGGTCGCGGCGTCGCCGACAGCGGCCCGCACTCCTAAGCGTTCGGTGCTCTGGGTGCCAGACCAAACCTGCCGCTTCCAGATGCTCTCTGAGCAGCCGAGCCGCCGGTCGATCTCCGCAGTGATCGCTAAGGCCGTGTCCCGATCAACCGCCGCGGCGGCCTTGAGGGACCGGGGTCGTCCACGTAGGACCACGCGCGCGTTCTGGGCACCGAGCGGACCGCGGTGTGCCAGAGGCAGAGTCCCACGCTGAGGACCCGGCCCGGGAGGGGGTCGCCAGGTGGCAAGTCCCGAGTAGGGTTTAAAGCAGCAGCAGTGTCCCCGGCCACCGATCAATACCGGGGGGCCCGCCAGACCGCATCCAGGGCAACCGCGACCGGAAGCGGTGTACCTTGGCGCCTGAGGGCGGCGCCTGCGACGCCGTACGTGGTCCACCGAGTCGTAGGCCCAACTCAGGTCGACCTCAGCTCCCGTGTCGCGGGGCGCGGCGGCCCAGTCATGCACGGAGGCCACGGCGCCATTCTCCCCGGTTGCCTCGGCAGGGGGCGCGGGCAGCGCGTCGAGGAGGCAACGGCCCCACGCTCGCATCCAGACTGGCCCAGTCGCGATCGGTTGGGCGTCGTCGGACCCCCGCTTAGGAATGCCGACCACCCGCAAGGCCCCGAAAGCGCAAGACCCGAAAGCCCGCATGCCGCATGCGCTCATCGGCCCATGGGTTGGCGTCCCATTTCGCTGGTGACGAGGATGGCCCAGAGCTCGTGGAGGAGGCCAGGGAAGCGGTCCGAGAGGCCCTGCAATCCACAAGCCTCCCGCCCGTCGAGCCCAGCCGCATTGTAAGTGTCCCGGAGGGCCCGCTGGAAGGCCGCGAAGGAGGGGGGCAGGCGGGTTTGGCGGGGATTC
>CAUYUJ010011068.1:365136-380136 GCA_963575745.1 Prorocentrum cordatum | reverse complement strand
TGATGATGCTGATGATGATGCTGGTGACGGTGATGATGCTGCTGATGATGCTGATGCTGCTGATGATGATGCTGATGCTGATGACGATGCTGATGACAGTCATGATGCTTACGATGATGATGCTGACGGTGATGATGATGCTGATGATGGTGATGATAATGGTGATGGTGATGAGGATGATGCTGCTGATGCTGATGATAATGATGCTATACTGATGATGCTGATGATGCTGATGATGATCATGGTGATCATGATGATGAGGATGCTGATGATGATGATGCTGATGCTGCTGATGATGATGATTATGATGATGATGATGATGATTCTGCTGATGACGACGATGACGATGATGGTGCTGCTGATGATGATGACGACGATGACGTTGTCGACCACGATGACGATGATGATGATCACGATGCTGATGATGATGATAACGATGAGTGATGATGATGATGATGATGATGATCATGATGATGATGCTGATGTTGATGCTACTGATGATGATGATGATGATGATGATGCTGATGATGTTGATGATGATGCTGATGAGGATGAGGATGAGGATGAGGATGATGATGATGATGATGTTGATGATGATGATGATAATGATGATGATGCTTATGATGATGATGATGATGATGATGATGATGATGATGATGATGATGATGATGATGATGATGATGATGATGACGACGACGACGACGATGATGATGATGATGATGATGATGATTTGGATCATGATGATGATGGTGATGATGATGATGATGATGATGATGATGATGATGATGATGATGATGATGATGCTGGTACTGATGATGATGCTGACGATGCCGATGGCGACGCTGATGCTGATGCTGCTGCTGACGTTGATGATGTCCATTCCAGTCGGACCGAAGTATAATATCGAGATCGGTTCGGGGAGGGTACCCTAAGGTTCTTCGTGCTTGTTTGATGTTCTTGTGCATCCTGGGGACCGTAGATGTTCCGTGTGTTTTGGTCATTGGAGGATCTCATGTTCTTGAGGGATGTTCTTCAGGTCTAGGTCCGGCCGTATGTTCAGGCTGCTGATGGCGCGGCTGATGATGCTGAGGGTGCTGATGACGTCCATGAATACGTTAACTGGGCTGAGGAGGCTGCTGTTGCGGCTGCGGATGGTATGATGACGATGCTGATGCTAATGCCAGTGCCAATGACGATGATGGTATTGGTGATGATGATGATGATGATGATGATGATGATGATGATGATGCTGGACTGGGATGGGGAGGACCTGAGGAAGAGGAGGAAGAGGCGGAGGAGGAGGACGAGGAGGAGGATTGGTTTGGCAAGGAGGGGGAGGCGGAGAAGGATGATTAGGAGGACTGTGAGGACGAGGAGGAGGATGAGGAGGAGGATCAGGAACACAAATGAAGAGGGTGGATGGGGAGGGGTGGATGGGGGTGGCAGAGGTGGAGAGGGGGCAGACGAGGGAGGAGGAAGTGGAGGACAAGACTGATGGGGGGGGGATAGGAGGAGGAGGAGGAGCAGGAGGAGGAGGAGGATGCGGAGGAGGTGGAGAAGGAGGAGGAGGATGAGGAGGAGGAGGATGAGGAGGATGAGGATGAGGAGGACGAAGAGGGGGGGAGTAGAGGAGGATGGGGATGAGCCAGGGAACGACCGCCTTGGGGCTGCCCAATGCGAGAATGGGCAGGAGCGACGAGTTGGCAGACGAGGAATAGTGTGGAGGATGAGGACGACGATGCTGAAAAGGGGGGGCTGGAAGCCGCCGAGTAAGGGGAATACGGGGGGAAACGATGAGGGAGGGGGGATGACGAGGGGGAGGATGAGGAGGAGGGATGAGGCAGAGGGGGAGGAACGGGAGAAGGAGGGTGATGGTTCGGAGGATGTCGGGTCTGTATTGGGGACGATGCTGATGATGAAACAAGAAGGCCGACAGTGTACGGCGCTGAGACAAGAACAATATTTCGAAAAAGGAACCATACTTCTTCCCTGTAGAGGCTTCGAGCTTATAACAAGGCGAACTTGCGTGGCACTGTCTGGACCGAGGGCACATGTTGAAAGCGGGTCGAATTCCATCCTTGTAACACTTGGACGTTTTTGCATCGAATGTGCGTGGCGCTATGGTGATGGCACACTTTGAGCACGGCCTGTCCTCCATTCCTGTTACCGTTGGGAATGTCAGGCTTCAGGGCCGCAGACCGAGGAAGCTTCAGGTGAGTAGCCTGGCCCACTCTACCGACGTGTGACAGTGCGACGAGACGGAGTTCCTTATGAGGGATGGGGGTCGACGAGGAGGAGGAGGAATAGGAGGAGGAGGACCAGAGTAAACCCAATATGCTTCAGCGATGCTACACCCTCCCCTCCTTGGTTTTCTCACCATAAATCCATATAGCCTTTTCTTTTCACTTATACAACCCCCTTGAAATGATAGCACCATGCGGGCCTGCCATTCGGGGGAGCGCCCCGTTTCGAGCAGGATGTGGCTTGCATCTTCCTGGCGCGTAAACAGGAACGCGAACACGTGCGATCACACAGTTCATCGAGGTGGGCAGCGGTATCCACGTTTGGAAAGACCCCTCCATCCGTGTAGCTGTTGCACAGCTTTGCACTTCTGGCCATGCGTTTTGAAGAAGTTTCAGGCGAGAGCCCTGCAGTTTGAAGTTTCTTCTTTGTAATTTCGAGGGAGTTGCGAGTGAGAGACCCATTTTGAAAAGGGACCATTCTCCAACCTTGTAGGTGCTCACCACTTCAAGATGAATGTGCGCAGCGCTACAGGTAGAGCCCCATTTCGAAACGGACCCGCCATTCATCCTTGAAGCTGCTGCAAAATTTGAAGACGAATCTGCGTCGCGCCAGTGGCAGGTAGCTGTTGCAAGCTTTTTCGGCGAATGTGCGCGGCGCGATGGCGAGAGCCCCATAACAAAACAACTACTTGATTTTCATCCTTGCAGTTGCTGCGAATTTCAGGCTTCAGGGCCAGGCGTTCTGTGGAACACTCGGGCGAAGCGCCCAGCCAACCCTGCAGACACGTCTGAGGGTGATCTATGAGGAGCACGGACGGATTGGAAGGAGGAGTTGGAGGAGGGGGGTCGCGAGGCAAGCGCAAACGGTAATCTCCGCCGCCGCTCACGCCGGCGGCAGCCAGGACGTGTGCTCGCCCGGCGGGGAGCCGGTGGACCTGGTCATAGAAGTCATGGGTGCCGCGAGAGGGGGGGGTGGTGAGCAAGAAGGAGATGGAGGAGGGGAGGGAAGAGGGGAGGGTAGATAATGATGATGATGATGATGATGATGATTCTGATGATGATGATGATGATGATGATGGTGGTGGTGATGATGATGATGATGATGATGATGATGATGAGTGATGATGATGATGATGATGATGATGATGATGATGATGTTGTTGTTGATGATGATGATGCTCATGGTGATGGAGATGATGCTGATGGTGGTGCTGATGATGATGATGATGGTGGCGGAGGTGGTGGTGGTGGTGATGATGATGATGCTGAGGGTGATGATGATGATGATGATGATGATGATGATGATGATGATGATGATGATGATGATGATGATGATGATGATGATGATGATGAGCATGTCGATGATGATGATGCTGCTGCTGATGATGATGCTGATGCTGCTGATGGTGATGATGACGACGCTGATGATGCTGATGATGCTGCTGCTGATGATGCTGCTGCTGAAAATGATGATGATGCTGATGATTGTGATGATGATGATGACGCTGATGCTGATGATGCTACCGCTGATGATGATGGATGATGATGATGATGATGTTGCCGATGCTGGTGATGATCATCACGATGCTAATGCTGCAGATGATTATGCTGATGATGATGCTTATGATTCTGATGCTGCTGACGATGAAGATGAAACTGATACTGAAGATGGTGGTGATGATGATGGTGATGATGATGACGATGATGATGACGATGATGCTGATGCTACTGGTGATGATGATGATGATGATGATGATGATGATGATGATGATGATCAGGAGGAGGAGGAGAAGGAGGAATAGGAAGATGATGAGGAGGAGGAAGAAGAAGCGGAGGAGGAGTCGGAGGAGGGAGGGAGGCAGGGAGAGAGGGAGGGAGGGATACTGGTGCGCTAGGTTTTGCGAGGGAGGAAGGGAGGGTGGGAGGGAAGAGGCAAGCGTAGGTGGTGATGCTGATGATGATGATGATGATGATGATGATGATGATGCTGATGTTGATGCTGCTGCTGCTGCCCATGGTGATGATGATGAGGATTTTGCTGCTGATGATGCTGATGATGATGGTGGCGGTCGTGGTGGTGATGATTCTGATGCTGAGGGTGATGATGATGATGATGTTGATGATTAGGAGGACGATGATAAGGATGCTGATGATGATGATGATGATGACGATGCTGATGATGATGCAAATGCTGATGATGATGATACTGATGATGATGATAGTGATGATGATGCTGCTGATGATGCTGATGATGCTGCTGATGATAATGGTGCGCTGATGATGATATTGATGACGATGCTGATTATGATGATGATGAATCTGATGATGATGATGCTGATGGTGATGATGATGAGGTTGCCGATGCTGCTGCAGATGTTGATGCTGCTGCTGCTGCTCCTGCTGCTGATGGTGATGCTGTTGTTGATGATGCTGATGATGCTGTTTATGATGCTCATGCTGCTGATGATGCTGATGATGACCTGATGATGATGATGAGGATGACGGTGCTGGTGGTGATGATGATGATGTTGTTGTTGATGATGATGGCGATGATGCTGCAGCTGATGCTGATGATGACGCTGATGATGCTGCTGCTGATGACGATGATGCTGATTGTGATGATGACGATGATGATTATGATGATGATGATGATGATTGGCGATGATGATGCTTATGATGATGCTGGTGGTGGTGAAGAAGATGATGATACCGATGACAATGATGATGACGTTGGTGGTGGTGATGATGCTGATGATGATGGTGACGATGATGATGCTGATGCTTGTCATGATGATGATGCTGATGGTGATGATGATGACGCTGATGATGATGATGATGATGATGATGATGATGATGATGATGATGATGATGATGATTATTGTGCTGCTGCTGATGATATGGATGATGATGATGATGATGATGATGATGATGATGATGATGATGCAGATGATGCTGCTGATGATGATCATGCTGATGATGATCTGATGATACAGCGACTTGTCGGCGTTTGTGGTAACTCCGCGGCCGTATTCCCTCGCTCAAGTTCTAAAGGGATGCAAGCATTCTTTGAGCGGGTCTGCGCCGACCTCACCAGTGCCCTCACCACTGCCATCATAGTTCGCGGCAGCTCGACGCCCTGCCCAGATTGCGTCTGCTCTCCAGCGCTGCACTGCCCTGCGTTGGAGTGCCGCTGCCCGACAGGCGAGGGCTCGCTGGCATCCGTGCAGCCCACAGGCTGGTCAACTGAGTTCGTGGTCGTGCTCGTGGTGAGCTCCTTCGCATACGGCATCGTCGTAGGCGGCTTCTTCATCAAGAGCTCTCGGACGGCCCCCGTGGTTCAGCCCGCACCCGCTCCAGCACCTCTGCCCGAGACGGTGGACACTCTCGACCTTGCGACGGCGGCTGCTGCCCAGGCGAGGAAGTTCCGCCGCTAGGAGCAATGGCTGCTCGCACCTCTGGCCAGTTCCACTACGTACGGTACAGCGTCGGGGGGCCCGCCATCTACCACGAGAGGCTCACGTTGCTGCCAGGGTACATCCTCACCCCCGACGATGACGACTACGCGGAGAGCGACCTGGCTGGCGGCGACTTGAGATCAGTGCATGATTCGGCGGGCCATGGCGACGCAATCGTCGGAGTCGCCGCCCATAGGCTCTACAAGTTCAGACGGCTGCCGTCCGCAGCCGTCGTCTGGGCTGCTGTGCGCCGCGGCGTCGCTCAAGGCCACGGACCTCTGCCGCCGTCGCCCTTCAACCTCGAGCTCAGCGCCGACAACGTGCTGGGCGTGGCGGCGGGGGCGCTGGCCTTGCCCGACCCGCTCGGAGCGGCGCCCGCTGCCGCAGCGCCTGGCGCCCTGGCCTTGGCGGGCGCGGCCGTGCCCCCCGCGGGCGCCCCTGGGCCGCCCGCCGCCGTGGCCGCGGAGCCCGAGGGCGGGGTGGGCGCGCTGGCGGCGGCGCTCGGTGCGGGGGGGGCCGCCCTGCCTGCCGCCGCGGACCCTTTGGGCGTCGGCGGCGCCGCCGCGGCCCCCGCCGTCCCAGGCGTCGCGGGACCTGATCCCCGCGTGATGGCCTCCGTGCTCGACGCTCGTGGGCTGCGGGACATGCCCTTCAGTGACGCCGTGAAGCGCCAGACCGAGACCGCCCGCGCCGACTGGCCCGTGAGGGGCCCTAGGACCACGATGTGGGTGCTCCACTTCATGCTGCGCATGGCTGGCGGGGCGATGGCGTGGCACAACCGCTGGATGGCCATGATGCAGGCCCTGTAGACGGACGACACCGCCAAGCTCCACGAGACGCTGTGCCGCGTCATCGAGACCTCGCTCTGCCACGACCAGCTGATCATCTGCGAGCTGGCCTCCTACGAGTTCCTTTCGCGGCAGCTGCAGTTGGTGGAGGGGCGCTTCTTCGAGGAGCGCGCGCGCAGGACTCAGCCTGCGCCCGAGGCCAAGGGCCAGGCCAAGGACGGCGCCGCGTCCGCGGCCGCCGAGGCCTCCTCGGAGATTGGGCACTTCCTCGGCACGGGAGAGACGGTGGGCAACTTGTGCATTTGCCCAGCCTTGATGGACTGGATCGCCGACCAGATGAAGAGTGAGGCCGCCGTTGCAAAAGAAAACCGCAAGGCTCGCGAGGAGCGGGCCTTGCGGCATCCATGACGTTCCTTAAGGGCGCTGGCCAGGAGGGGCCTTGCGACGTGTTACCGGTTCGTGAGCCTGGCCAGCTTTGCCCCGAGCCCTTCGTGGCTCCACCTGGCCTGGAGTCGCCCAGACGAGGTGGCCGTCGCCAGCGTGACGTTTTTCCGCTCCCTCTTCTTCCAGTGGATGGGCGTCGCCATCTTCCGCTTGGTCGGGGTGCTCGTCTACGGGCCGCCGAAGGCGCGAGCTGGAGAGAGTGGTGCAACGAGGGGTTGACTGCTCTCAACTGGCTCCATTGCGGCAAGGACGAGCCCTCCATGCCTGACGACGGGGGGGCACCGCCTGCGGCCCAGGCAGCCTCAGTGGACTACATCGCGGGCTTGTACCGCGACTTCGAGCTGCCCGCCGCCTACTCGGAGAGAGGCCGCGATTGCGAATCATCCCTCGTAGAGATGCTCGCGCAGGCACCTGGCTACGCTGGCGAGAGTGGTCGTGTGCGCCCCTTCAGCACGCCACTTGTGGCCTGGCCCGAGTCGACGAAGGCAGTCTCCACCTGCGGCGTCGTCTCCGAGGCCGACTCCATCGTGCTGCAGGATTGGAGGCAGAGTATGCTGAATCCCGAGTCGGTGGCGGCGGAGCTCCGTGAATCGTTGGGGGTTAGTCGCCCCTATGTGGATCCCGAGCTGCGCTTTAAGCCGAAGTCCTACGCTGAGTTTTTGAAGCAGCTGGAGGCCCACGACATGATCACCTGGCGGGTCTCCAGCGAGCAGGCACCCTTCTCTGCTGGTCTTTTCTTTGTGCTGAAGACTAACGGCAAGCTCAGGCTGGTGTTCGACACCAGGCTGGCCAACTGCAGCTTTTCGTGCCCGCCAGCCGCTCGCCTGCCCACGCCCAGCGCGTGGGCCAGCCTTGACTGTCGTCAGGGCGACATCCAGTGTGCATTCTATCATTTGCGACTGCCCGCTGGCATGGAGTCTCTCTTCCCTTTGCCACCGATAAACAACCGATTCCTCGGCCTCAAGTCGGTCAACGGGGTTCGTCTCGGCATCAACGATTATCTCCAGCCTCTTGTCACGGTCGTTCCCATGGGGTGGAGTTGGGCTCTACACCTGTGCCAGAGTGCGCTGACGAGGGCCCTGTCGGATGTCGGGTTTGGCAGTGACGATGTGATTCTGGATGGGGGATGTCTTCGTCCCTTGGTGGCGGAGAAGGACGCGGTGTGTGCTGGTTATGTTGACAACTTCTGTGTCGCATCCAAGTGCGCGGAGACAGCCACGTCCCTTGCTCGTGCCGTTGCTGACCTTCTCACTGCCCGCGGGTTGCCTGTCCTGGAGTTCTTCCCTGCGGTCTGTAAGGGGGTCTTCACGGGCTTGGAGATCGACGGAACCTCTGGGACCATTCGCGTTCGTCCTGACCGCCTCGCTCGCACTCGTCAAGCCGTCCTCGGACCGTTGAAGCGTGGGCGGGCCTCTGCTGGGGCCCTCAGCGTGCTCGTGGGCCACTGTGCCTGGGGGATGATCCTGAGGCGCGACGTTTTGAGCATCTTTAACGCGGTCTATCGGTTCATGGGGGCTGTGGGACCCCATCCTGGACCCTTGTGGCCCTCGGTCGTCAGGGAGTTGTCGGCTGCCGTGGCCCTCATCCCGCTCTGGAGTGCCTCTACAAGGTCTCGCTGGTATCCACGGGTGTATGCGTCTGATGCGTCGCCGTTCGGCAAGGGTGTCTGTGTCAAGGAGGTCTCCCCTACGCTGTCGTCCGAGGTCGGCCGAGTCGCCGAACTTTGGAGGTATCGTCATGGGGATGCTGTGCTTGCCAGATCACACGCCCTAGACGTCGAAGGTCGAGACGAGGCTGCCGACGGTTGCCGTGCCGACACATCGTCTACTGCTCCTACTGCTTCGTCGGCTGGGCTCAGTGGGTTCTACGAGGTTCCTGAGTCCATCTGCGGGGCCGAGGGTTGGAATACCATTCGCTCTAGCCGTCGCACCCGACGGGGCTGCGATATCCTTCAGTACGAGGCGGAGGCCCTGGTGTTCAGCGTCCATCACGCTTCGAGGGCCCTGAGTGCTCATCATCATCGCGTCGTCTGTATTGTGGACAATTTGGCTCTAGCCCTATCGGTCGGCAAGGGGCGGTCTGGGAGCCGTCATCTTCTCCGCGCCCTTCGGCGCATCGCTGGCGTGGCCCTCGCCCGTGGCCTGCGCCTGCTCGTGCGGTGGGTGCCGTCAGAGAGGAACGTCGCGGACAAGCCGTCGAGGGAGGGCTTCTTCGTCGGCCCTAGCTTCGAGGACGTCGGGTCGTACCTCGTCTCGCGCCGCCTGCGGATCCCCCGCGGAGCTGATCAAGGCGGCGCGGGGCCAGCGGGTGCAGCCTGGTCCGCTGACTCTCCTGCGGGGCGGTCGGTCGGTGCTGGAGGCCTGCGCGGTCTCGGAGCCGACGGGCAGGTACTACCACGCCTCCGCCTTCAGGCTCCTGAGCTGGTGCCTCTGGACCGCCAGGGACTTCGCGAACAGCGTCGAGCTCGTCGCGATCCCCGTGGTGTCCTTCGTCCACCTGTTCCTCGGCGGGTACGACAGTGCGACGGGCCGCGTCACGATGGCCGCTCTGAAGCACCAGTTGCCGTCGATGCTGATGGGGGGCCGGCCGCTGCCACGGGCCTTGCGGGCCCGCCAGGGCTGGGCGAAGCGTGTGCCGCCGCAGACGCTCCTCCCGCTGCCGAGGGTCGCGAGGTTCGTCATCGTGGGCGTGCGGGTGTCTCGGGGCCTTCTGTCGCAGGCGGCCCTCGTGAGGATTGCATTCGACACGTGCCTGCGCCCCGGCGAGGCCTACCGACTCACGGCGGCCACCCTGATCGCTCCGAGGTTGGGCCCCACGGACGGCTACCAGCACTGGGCGTTGCTGGTGATCGACGCGGCGAGCGGGAGGCGCGGCAAGACGGGGGAGACCGTCGAGCGCGTCATCGTCGACGATCCGCCTCTCTGGCCTCGCCTCGAGGCGTTGCGGCAGGGGCGCAAGGAGGAGGGCCTCTGCGCCTTCACGCCACACCAGCTGCGGCTCGCCTTCGCGGAGGCCCTGGTCCTCCTCGGCGTGGACGTGATGGCGAGGACGGGCTTCCTCTCGCTGCCGCTGCCGCCCCTGAGGCCGCTGTCGGCGTCACCGCCGGTGCAGACGGCTCCCGTGAGGACCGTCATGTGGCTCTTCGAGTGAGGCGCCTGTGGCGACGAGCGCGGGCGCATGCCACTGTAATGCCATACCTCATCATGCTCTGCGCCTGTGTCCCCGACCGTGTGCGGCGAGTGTGTGAGGCCCGCGGGCTCGGCGCCGTAGCGGTGAACGTTGCTCGTCACCGCCTAGACGACCTCGCTGACCCTCAGGTCTTGAAGGCTCTGACTGGCTGGGTCCGCGGCTCAGCTGTGCTCGGTGTCTGGGCATCCTTGCCCTGGGGCACCTGGGCGCCAGGGGCCGCGCGTGTCCGCAAGGTTCATTCTCTGTTGCACGTACATAGAGCCTCAGAGGCCGCCTGTCGTGCCGTGCGAGTTGCCAACGCGCTGGCAGATTCCACCTTCAAATTGATTGCTGAATGTATCTTCCGCCGAGTCCCGATCATTTTTATGCACCCTGAGTCGAGCCTCATCTGGAGGCATCCCCGCTTGTCCCCTCTCCTTGCCTCGTCCTCCTCTTCCTGCTCCCTCGACTCTTGTATGTATGCGGGTCGCGTGAGACAGCGAATCCACCTTGTCGGTTGGGGCGTGCGGGACCTTGAGTGCCTCGCTCGTCGTTGCCTCTGCGCCCAAGGCCTTTGTGATCGCACTCAGAGGCGTCACCTGGGAGGCCTGGGGCGTCTAGCTCTTGACGCCGTGGCTCGAGCCTCTGCTAAGGGTATCCCCTCAGAAGTGGCCATTGCTGGCACTGAAATGATAGTGGCCGAAGCTCGTCATTTGTCCCGCGCCGCGAGATATAAGAATTTTTTTGGTCAATGAGTAATTCGGCTGTTGCCACCTGGTCAGACTAGCGTGTAGTACCGAGTCTGTGCTTCACAGCTGGCGTAGCGCTCGTGGCCGCCCTCCGCCGTTCGCACAAAGATGAAACAATATGGCCCCGAATCGACCACATACGGCGACTTGTCGGCATTTGTGGTAACTCCGCGGCCGTATTCCCTCGCTCAAGTTCTACCCTGGGCCCTCCCACCCACTTGGGCTAATGTTTCTCCGAGTCTGTGCTTCACAGCTGGCGTAGCGCTCGTGGCCGCCCTCCGCCGTTCGCACAAAGATGAAACAAGATGGCCCCGAATCGACCACATGATTGTGATGCTGATGCTGATGATGATGCTTCTGATGCTGACGATGACGATGGTGATGATGACGACGATGAGGCTGATGATGAGGATGATGATGATCATGCTGCTGCTGATGATGCTGATGATGATGGTGATGGTGGTCTTGGTGATGATGATGATGCTGCTGCTGACGAAGACGATCCTGCTGATTCTGATTATGATGATGATGATACTGATAATGATGATGATGATGGTGATTATGATGATGATGGTGATGATGATGATGTTGATGGTGGTGGTGGTGATGATGATGGTGATCATGCTGATGATGATGAAGAAGAAGCCGTTGATGATGTTGATGATGCGGCGGATGACGGTGATGATGACGATGATGATGAGGATGGCGAGGATGATGATGCGGATGGTGATGGTCATGATGATGAAGATGATGATGCTGATGCTGATGCGGATGATGGTGGTGGTGATGGTGATGGTGATGATGATGATGGTGATGCTGCTGATGATGATGATGATGATGATGATGATGATGATGATGATGATGCTAATGATGAGGATGATGATGAGGATGATGCTGGTGATGAGGATGATGACGATGCTGATGATGCTGGTGATGAGGAAGAGGGGGAGGAGGAGGAGAAGGAGGAGGAGGAGGAGGATGAGAAGAGGAGGAGGGGGGGGGATGAGGTGGGGAGTGGGAGGCGGAGAGGAGCAGGAGGAAGAGAGGGCGGAGGATGACGAGGAGGAGGAGGAGGAGAGGAGGAGGAGGAGGAGGAGGAGGAGGAGGAGGAGGAGGAGGAAAAGGAGGATGAGGAGGATGAGGATGTGGAGGAGGAGGTGGAGGAGGAGAGGAGGAGGAGGAGGAGGAGGAGAGGAGGAGGAGGAGGAGGAGAGGAGGAGGAGGAGGGGGGCGGAGGATGAGGCGGAGGAGGAGGCGGAGGAGGAGGAGGAGGAGGAATACGCGGAGGAGGGAGAGGAGGCGGAGGAGGGCGGGAGGGAGGGAGGGAGGGTGGGAGGGAACGGGGGCGGGAGGGAGGGAGGAAGGGAGGGATGGATGGATGGAGGGAGGGATGTGGGAGAGACGGAGGGAGGGGAGGGGAGGTGAGGGGAGGGGGGAGGCGAGGGGAGGGAGATGAGGGAGGGAGGGGAGGGTTGGGGAGGGCGGGAGAGAGGGAGGGGGGGGGGGAAGGATGCGGGAGGAGGAAAAATATGATGATGAGGAGGAGGCGGAGGAGAAGGAGGAGGACGAGAATGATGATGATGATGATGATGATGATGATGATGATGATGATGATGATGATGATGATGATGCTGCTGATGATGATGATGATGATGACGATGCTGATGATGATGATGCTGATGATGTTGCTGCTGATGATTATGATGATGCTGATGAGGATGATGATGCTGATGCTGATGATGATGATGATAATCCTGATGCTGATGATGCTGCTGATGCTGATGATGATGATGATGATGCTGCTGATCATGATGATGATGGTGCTGATGCTGATGCTGATGATGCTGCTGATAATGATGATGATGATGATGATGATGATGATGATGATGATGCTGACGATGATGATGATGATGATGATGATGATGATGATGATGATGATGATGATGATGATGATGATGATGATGATGATGATGATGCTGATGATGATGATGATGATGATGATGATGATGATGCTGATGATGATGATGCTGATGATGATGATGGTGATGCTGATGCTGATGCTGATGCTGATGGTGATGATGATGATGACGCTAATGATGCTGATGCTGATGCTGATGCTGATGCTACTGATGATGTTGATGATGGCAATGGCGATAATGATGGCGATGGCGATGGTGTTGATGATGATGACGCTGTTGATGCTGATGCTGATACTGATGATGCTGACGATGATGATGACGATGATTATGCTGATGATGATGATGATGATGATGATGATGATGATGATGATGATGATGATGATGATGATGGGGATGATTACGATTCTGATTGTGCTGATGATGGTGGTGCTGATGCTGCTGATGATGCTGGCGATGATGATGCTGATGCTGATGACGATGCTGTTGATGATGATGCTGATTATGACGATGCTGGTGATTATGCTGACGGTGATGATGATGTTGAGGATGCTGCTGCTGATGATGATGATGCTGATGATGATGCTGATGATGATGACGATGATGATGATGATGATGATGATGATGAGGAGGAGGAGGAGGAGGAGGAGGAGGATGAGGAGGATCATCCTCGTCATGATGCTGATGACGATGATGGTGGTGGTGGTGGTGACGCTTATGCTGATACTGATGATGATGACGACACTGATGAGGAGGAGGAGGAGGAGGAGGAGGAGGAGGTGAAGGAAGCGGGGGAGGAAGATGAGGCGGAGGAGGAGGATTCTGTGGAGGATGATGGTGCCTTTTGATTCGAGGGCAGGGGGAATGATGATGATCAGCAGGAAGAGACGGCGGAATAGCAGGATGAGGAAGAGTAGTAGGAGTAGGCGGAGGATGAGGAGGAGGAGGAGGAGGAGGAAGGAGGGGAGGAAGAGAAAGGGGAAGGATGAGGAGGAGGAGGGCGGAGGAGGAGGAGGTGGAGGAGGAGGTGGAGGAGGAGAGGGGAGGCGGATGAATGATATGATGATGAGGATGATGATGATGATGAATGATGATGATGATGATGATGGATGATGATGATGATGGATGATGAGATGATTATATGATGATGATGATGATTTGGCTGATGATGATGATCGGATGATGATGATGATGATGAAATGATGCTGATGATGATGATATGATGAATGCTGCTGCGCTGCTGCTGATGATGATGATGATGATGATGATGATGATGATGATGATATGATGTTGATGATGATGATGATGATGATGATGATGATGATGATGCTGATGCTGATGCTGATGCTGATGATGATGATATGATGATGATGATGAATATGATGATGATTATGATGATGATGTTGATGATGGGATGATGATGATACTGCTGCTGCTGCTGCTGCTGCTGCTGATGATGATGATGATGATGATGATGATGATGATGATGATGATGATGATGATGATGATGATGATGATGATATTGATGACGATGTTTTTCCCCACCCTTCTGCGTTGGGTTCTCGTTTTGAATAGAGCACTGCTCGCGCGTCTCTTTCCTTACTTCCTTCCTTCCCGCCCCTCTCTTCCCCCTTGCCTTTTGCCTCGCTCGTCGCTGCGTGCCAGCTGGGGAGCTGCGATCTGTGAAAATGTCGCCACTTTCGAGGCCTGCTGGGGGGCCCAGCACAGTGGGTACACACGGCGGATTGACAATGCACCTCTCCATCCCTGGGGTGCTGCGATCTGTGAAGCTGTCGCCACTTTCGAGGCCTGCTGGGGGGCCCAGGACAGTGGGTACACACGGCGGATTGAAATTGCACCTCGCCATCCCTGGGGGGCTGCGATCTGTGAAACTGTCGCCACTTTCGAGGCCTGCTGGGGGGCCCAGCACAGTGACGCCACGGGCAGACCCAAATTAGACCTCGCCATCCCTGGGGGGCTGCGATCTGTGAAAATGTCGCCACTTTCGAGGCCTGCTGGGGGGCCCAGCACAGTGACGCCACGCGCGGACCCAAATTAGACCTCGCCATCCCTGGGGGGCTGCGATCTGTGAAACTGACGCCATTTTCGAGGCCTGCTGGGGGGCCCAGCACAGTGACGCCACGCGCGGACCCAAATTAGACCTCGCCATCCCTGGGGGGCTGCGATCTGTGAAACTGTCGCCACTTTCGAGGCCTGCTGGGGGGCTCAGCACAGTG
>CAUYUJ010011068.1:267771-365036 GCA_963575745.1 Prorocentrum cordatum | reverse complement strand
CCTCCTGCGTTGGGTTCTCGTTTTGAATAGAGCACTGCTCGCGCGTCGCCTTCCTTACTTCCTTCCTTCCCGCCCCTTCCCGCCCCTCTCTTCCCCCTTGCCTTTTGCCTCGCTCGTCGCTGCGTGCCAGCTGGGGGGCTGCGATCTGTGAAACTGTCGCCACTTTCGAGGCCTGCTGGGGGGCCCAGCACAGTGGGTACACACGGCGGACTCAAATTCGACCTCGCCATCCCTGGGGGGCTGCGATCTGTGAAACTGTCGCCACTTTCGAGGCCTGCTGGGGGGCCCAGCACAGTGACGCCACGGGCGGACCCAAATTAGACATCGCCATCCCTGGGGGGCTGCGATCTGTGAAACTGTCGCCACTTTCGAGGCCTGCTGGGGGGCCCAGCACAGTGAGGGCCACGCGCAGATTCAAATGAGACCTCGCCATCCCTGGTGGGGCTGCGATCTGTGAAACTGTCGCCATTTTCGAGGCAAGCTGGGGGCCCAGCACAGTGACGCCACGCGCGGACCCAAATTAGATCTCGCCTTCCCTGGGGGGCTGCGATCTGTGAAACTGTCGCCACTTTCGAGGCCTGCTGGGGGGCCCAGCACAGTGGGTACACACGGCGGATTGAAATTGCACCTCGCCATCCCTGGGGGGCTGCGATCTGTGAAACTGTCGCCACTTTCGAGGCCTGCTGGGGGACCCAGCACAGTGACGCCACGGGCGGACCCAAATTAGACCTCGACATCCCTGGGGGGCTGCGATCTGTGAAACTGTCGCCACTTTCGAGGCCTGCTGGGGGGCCCAGCACAGTGGGTACACACGGCGGAATGAAATTGCACCTCGCCATCCCTGGGGGGCTGCGATCTGTGAAACTGTCGCCACTTTCGAGGCCTGCTGGGGGGCCCAGCACAGTGGATACACACGGCGGATTGAAATTGGACCTCGCCATCCCTGGGGGGCTGCGATCTGTGAAACTGTCGCCACTTTCGAGGGGCCGTGGGCCCAGCCAGTGGACCCACGGCGATTCAAATGTGACATCGCATCCCTTGGGGGCTGCGATCTGTGAAACTGTCGCCCCTTTCGAGGCATGCTGGGGGGCCCAGCTCAGTGGGCACCCGCGGCGGATTCAAATGGGACCTCGCCATCCCTGGGGGGCTGCGATCTGTGAAACTGTCGCCACTTTCGAGGCCTGCTGGGGGGCCCAGCACAGTGGGTACCCACGGCGGACTCAAATTGGACCTCGCCATCCCTGGGGGGCTGCGATCCGTGAAACTGTCGCCACTTTCGAGGCCTGCTGGGGGGCCCAGCACAGTGGGTACCCACAGCAGATTCAAATTAGACCTCGCCATCCCTGGGGGGCTGCGATCTGTGAAACTGTCGCCACTTTCGAGGCCTGCTGGGGTTTCCAGCACAGTGACGCCACGCGCGGACCCAAATTAGACCTCGCCATCACTGGGGGGCTGCGATCTGTGAAACTGTCGCCACTTTCGAGGCCTGCTGGGGGGCCCAGCACAGTGGGAACCCACGGCGGATTCAAATGGGACCTCGCCATCCCTGGGGGGCTGCGATCTGTGAAACTGTCGCCACTTTCGAGGCCTGCTGGGGGGCCCAGCGCAGTGGGTACCCACGGCGGATTCAAATGTGACCTCGCCATCCCTGGGGGGCTGCGATCTGTGAAACTGTCGCCACTTTCGAGGCCTGCTGGGGGGGCCAGCACAGTGACGCCACGGGCGGACCCAAATTAGACCTCGCCATCCCTGGGGGGCTGCGATCTGTGAAACTGTCGCCACTTTCGAGGCCTGCTGGGGGGTCCGGCATAGAGGGTAATCGCGGCAGATTCAAATTAGACCTCGCCATCCCTGGGGCTGCGATCTGTGAAACTGTCGCCACTTTCGAGGCCTGCTGGGGGGCCCAGCACAGTGGGTACTCACCGCAGACTCAAATGGGACCTCGCCATCCCTGGGGGGCTGCGATCTGTGAAACTGTCGCCACTTTCGAGGCCTGCTGAGGGGCCCAGCACAGTGGGTACTCACCGCAGACTCAAATCGGACCTCGCCATCCCTGAGGGGCTGCGGTCTGTGAAACTGTCGCCACTTTCGAGGGCTGCTGAGGGGCCCAGCACAGTGGGTACTCACCGCAGACCCAAATGGGACCTCGCCATCCCTGGGGGGCTGCGATCTGTGAAACTGTCGCCCTTTTCGGGGGCTGCTGAGGGGCACAGTGGGTACTCACCGCAGACTCATAGTAGACCTCGCCATCCTTGGGGGGCTGCGATCTGTGAAACTGTCGCCACTTTCGAGGGCTGCTGAGAGGCCCAGCACAGTGGGTACTCACCGCAGACTCAAATTAGACATCGCCATCCCTGGGGGGCTGCGATCTGTGAAACTGTCGCCGCTTTCGAGGGCTGCTGATGGGGCACAGCACAGTGGGCTTCCCGCACGTCTTTCCCCTGCTCTTCGTTCCCGACTCCCCATGTCCTCTTCGAGCCTGTAGTTGTCGCCCCTCGTTCTTGTATGGTTGTCCTGCGCATCATGCCATTGGCGCCTGTCCCAAGTAGCTTACACATCAAGCAACGGATCCTGCAATTTGATTATCCGTGCAAGTTTCGGCCAACTCCTCGTGTCCCATGATACAAATGGGTTGGGTACGTCACAGGGTAACTTTATGATGCTGATGATGATGATTCTGATGATGTTGATGATGATGATGCTGATGATGATGGTGATGCTGATGATGATGATGATGATGATGATGATGATGATGATGCTGACGATGATGATGATGATGATGATGATGATGATGATGATGATAATGATGATGCTGATGACGATGATGATGCTGCTGATGATGATGACGACGACGATGATGCTGATGATGATGATGATTTTGATGAGGAAACGGAGGAGGAGGTGGAGGGGGAGGAGGAAGATGATGATACTGAGGATGATGATGATGATGATGATGATGGTGATGCTGCTGATGATGATGATGATGACGATGATGATGATGATGATGATGATGACGATGATGATGATGATGATGATGATGAGGAGGAGGAGGATGATGATGATGATGATGCTGATGAGGAGAGGAGATGAGGGATGAGGAGGAGAGGAGGAGGCGGAGGGGAGGAGAGGAGCAGAGAGGGATGAGAGGAGGGAGGAGGAAGAAGAGACGAGAGGAGGAGGGAGAGCGAGAGGAGGAGGAGAGCTGATGAGGAGAGATGAGTGAGGATGCTGAGAAGGATGTGATGAGGAGAGGAGATGAGATGATGAGGGAGAGGTGAGGAGGAGGCGGAGGATGAGAGGATGATGAGGAGGACAGGAGGAGGAGGATGAGGGATGAGATGATGAGGAGGAGGAGGGAGCTGAGGATGGAGAGATGAGGAGGAGAGAGGATGAGGAGCGGAGGAGGATGATAATGAGAGGAGGATGTGATGAGATGAGCTGAGGGAGGAGGAGGAGGAGAGGAGGAGGAGGAGGAGGAGGATGATGAGAGAGAGAGAGATGAGAGATGTGAGAGGAGGAGGAGATGAGAGAGGAGGAGATGAGGAGGATGAGATGATGATGAGAGCGTGAGAGGAGGAGAGGAGGATGAGAGGAGGAGAGGAGGAAAGAGAGGAGGAGGAGAGGAGAGGAGGGAGGAGGAGGAGGAGAGAGGAGCCAGGATGAGGAGGAGAGGAGAAGGACGAACAGGAGAGGAAGCGGGGGAGAGGCGGAGATTGAGGAGGAGGAGGAGGAGAGAGGAGAGGAGGAGGAGAGGAGGAGAGAGAGGAGGAGGAGGAGGAAGGAGGAGGAGAGGAGGAGGTAGAGGAGGAGGAGGAGGAGGAGGAGGGAGGAGGAGGAGGGAGAGGGGAGGAGGAGGAGGAGGAGGAGGAGGAGGAGGAGGAGGGAGGAGGAGGAGGAGGAGGAGGAGGAGGAGGAGGAGGAGGTGGAGGAGGAGGACGGACGAGGACGAGGAGACGAGAAGACGCGGAGAAGGAGGAGGCTGCGGAGGCGGAGGAGGAGGAGGGGAGGAGGGGAGAGAGGAGGGGAGGAGGAGGAGGTGGAGGGTGATGGGAGGAGGCGGAGAGAAGGCGGGGGAGGAGGGAGGAGGGAGGAGGAGGAGGAGGAGGAGGAGGACGAGGAGGAGGAGGAGGAGGAAAAGGAGGAGGAGGAGAAGGTTGTGTACGTACGGTGAGGAGGGAGGGAGTGAGGGAGGGAGGGGATGTTGATGAGGAGGAGGCGGAGGCGGATGAGGAAGACGAGGAGGAGGATGCTGATCATGCGGAGGAGGATGATGACGAAGATCAGGGGGAGGACGATGCTGAGGAGGATGAGGAGGAGGAAGGGGATAATCCTGCCTTTTGGTGAGGAGCAGAGGGGAGGATGACCAGCAGAAGGAGGAAGAGGAAGATGAGGAGGAGGATGAGGAGGAGGATGAGACGTATGAGGGGTGGTGGATGAGGAGGAGGGGGATGAGCAGGAGGAGGATGAGCAGGAGGAGGAGGAGGAGGAGGAGGAGGAGGAGGAGGCGGAGGATGATGAGGAGGAGGATGATGAGGAGGAGGATGAACCGGAGGAGTAGGTAGGGATTGAGGGATGGCGGGGTCTGCTGGGCAGGCTTTTCGCCGCGAGCAGAGAGAAGTTGTAATGTTTGAGACGGCAACGGCCTGGGTGAGCACACCTGGATAGCGCAGCCCCCCCGTCGATTTCAAGGGCCTTTCGCCGTTTGGTGACAGACCACAGTGACCTCCCAGCATCAGATCAGTGCAGTTGCGTGGGCCGAAGATAATGCGAATTCTTGACGCACAATGTACCCCACCAGCCTATCTAGAAACGATCGCCATACGAGGTTGTTCTGACGAGGGACGTGTAGAGGTTGTTCTGACGAGGGACGTGCAGAAGGGTGCAGTGGACCGACCGCCTTGTGAACGTGTCGGGGGCGCAGAACGGGCGAGACGATGTGTGAATGATCTCGCACAGGCTCCCATGCAACGGTGGCTTCATCGGGTTCTTCTGGGGTCCCTGCTGGAGTTATCCTGGGACCCTCTCGGGGCGGGGAGGTCGCTCTCTTTGACAATCGGGGCAGGACGAATGAACCGAACACGACAGGAGGAGGAAGAGGAGGAGGAAGAGGAATACGAGGCGAGAACGGGGAGGAGGATGATTAGGAGGAGGAGGAGAGGAAAAAACGAACCAACATTTTAGTGCATGCGGAGGATGAAGGAGACGATGATGAAGATGACGACGACAACGACGCGCCAACCGTAAATCCTTCGCGGGGCTTTCGTTCCGCGAGCCTCTTGGAAGCCATCTCGGGGCCATTTTGGATGCCTTTTTTGGCTCTCTTGGGGCCTTCTCGGGGCCCTCTTGGGGCTGTTTTGGGCGTCTGGGGGGCCTCGTGGGGCAATCCTGGGCCCCATCGTTCAAAACGAGGGGGGGGGGGTTCTAAGTGCCAGTCTCCCGCTCGGATGCCGAAGCAGTGCCCCTTTGAGCCCTCTTGGGGCGCTCTTGGTGCGCTCTTGGGGGTTCTTGGGGCCGTCTTGGGGTCCTTGGGCCTCTCTTGGGGCTCCCTTGGGCCATTTTGGAGCCATCATGATACCTCAATGATCAGAAGCCATAAAGCGAGAAGGCAAGCCACGTTGAATTGCCTTAGGTGTTTGAAGGAATTTGGCCTCTTGGAGGGTGCGTCGGAAGGCTCGGAGAACACTTGGAGCCATTTTGCAGCGGCCGTGGAGCCTCTTGGAGGTATGTTCGAAGATATACTGAGTCATTGCGATGTCTCTTGGGCCATCTTGGAACCATCTTGCAGTGTCAGGTGCTCTGTTGGAGCCATCTTGGACCAAGAGGGCCTTCTGCCACCTCGCCCCCCCCCCCCTACGGTCCAGACTCAGGGGAGGGGGTAGGCCCCCGAGCAGGGGAAGGCCTGTTCGAGGGCTGGTGGGATTCGTCGTAACCCATCCTGCCTGTAATGAGCTGTGGCCGGACATGGGGCGAAATCGTTGCAACGCATGTCGTCAGGAGGCGGGGGAGTCGAGGATCCCCAAGTTGGTGCTCGGCTCACCTTTCGGCAGCTTTAGGGCCTTGGCCTAAGAGCCGCACGAGTTGGACCTGCCACCAGGCAGGGCAGGCAAGGATTCTGCTTTCTGCCGCTGAGTGTCTGATGGAGGAGCGGTGGAGAGGAGTTGGCGGGGTGGCATGCAAGGCACTCCCTTGCATAACGGTTTAGGCACTTTGCCGGGACGATGCCTCCACATATGCTCTTCGTCCTCTCCCCATCCTCCCTCATTCCTCCTAATCATCTCTCTTCCAGTTCCTCTTCCATCGTCTCGTCTCGTCGTCGTCGTCGTCGTCGTCGTCGTCGTCGTCGTCATCCACCATGCTGCTTCCTGCTCCTCCTGCGCGTGTTTCTCCCGCAGTGACTCCATCCCCCTCCCTGCTCTTGTCGAGTGCGCAGGGCTCACCTCCTTTGTTCGAAGAAGTCCAGCGGAGGGCATTTGCGAAGAACGGGTGGCGACAACTCAGCACTGTCCTCAGTTCGGTGGACGCAGCGTGCGCAATTGTGGAGCAAGACCATGCCGCAAGTGTCGTGGATTTCGGATCAGCGTTGATGAAGCATAGGTAGGTGGAACAGACGCTGCCCGCTTTTTGCTCACGTTAGGGGCTGTGCAGGTGATTACGCCACAGAGGACTCTTACCTGAATGGGAAAAACTCCAAAGGCCCTTACGGCACCATCAACCTCGAGAAGGCTCGCTGTTTCTCATCGCCAGGGCGCGACAATCACTGGAGGAGGTAGGACAGGACACGGTCTCTTCTCTTCTCTCCCCTCCGCATTCTCTTCGCTCATCCCCGTTTCCCTTCCACATTTTTCCACTACGAATGCTGCCCCACTCTCTCCCCCGAAGGTGTCCTGAGAGTCGCGCGCCCCTCTCCGCGTCCTTTTTTTTGCTGTGCTTCTTTTTCGTTTTGGGAGATGATGCGCCGGATGGGCCCGACAGTGGTTTTCTGTAGGTGTTTTCCCGTTCCGAACCGTCTCGGTCCTTTTCTAGAATCGTTGCTGTCCTTCCTTCGTTCAGACTGGCGCTCTCGCCCCAGCGCGGCCCACCTTTCTGGATCCGAGTCCTTCCTCATCGTTGCCGCCACCCTCCCTTCCCCTCCTACGCCTTCCCCTGGTCCTCTTGCTCCCCCGCTCCTTCCTCTCCAGTTGCTGCTGCTGGCGGCCCTCGTCCTCCTTCCTCATCCTCCTCCTTTTCCTCCGGCTCGTCCTTCTGCTCATCCAGCCCTTTGCGATCGAGGCGAGCGTTGCAGGGACGTTCTTCAGACGGGCAAGCGTGCCTGCGAGTCAAAGCTTTGGAGGTCCCCCTTCCCCGATCTTCCATCACAGCGATTTGCGAGGAGCCATGGCGACGACCCCGTGGAGGGCGGACCGCGTGGTTCGGCCGCAGCAGCAGCTTCTAGTGCAGCGACAGTGTCAGCATGGAGGAGGGGCAGGCGCCTATTCTCCCCAGGGTGGTGCCAAGTGGTAGTGTGGGAGTTGTGGTTCCCGAAAAATACAAGTCAGCATGGCTCCTGTGCAAGATTTGCTGGAAGCCGCGCTCGCGCCCCAGGTTCGGCAGCCCATCGGCTCCCATGGGTTCGCGCTGGAGTGCATTTTTTCCCAGGACAGTGGTCGTGGGGTCGGTCGCCTTGCGCTCAATCTCCTGGTGATGGTCATGCTCTCCAGCCTGTTTCTCGTCTCCTCCGCCCCGGACGAGCCGCGGCACGAAGCGGGCAGCAAGACGGCCAACCACCAGCTGACGTGCCAATCGACAAGGGTATGGTCGCCCAGTTCACTGCGCCCATCGAGTCGTTGCGGGCAGTTGGTGATTTGTAAGCGCCACGCCAGGTTGGACGCCAGGAAGTCAGGGATGGTAACAGCCAGGCAGCCCCCGCCCGTGCATCAGCGTGCCAAGCGTGCGTTCCGCGCTCCACGATGTGCGGGAGCGCCAGGGGAGGTCGAAAGGTTCACAGGGCCCTGGTCAACAAACACTACGCCCACGTGGAGGGACCGCCGTTGCAATCTTTGCCCCCCCTCGTTCTCGCCGGTCAATGACAAGTGACAAGTGGGCCGGCAAGGCAGTGCCCATCAAGTTTGAGTTTCTGGTGCAGCACAAGCTGGGCGAGTACTAGATGTGGTTCAAGAGAACGACAAACAGCGGCAGCTCTTCAAGACGGGCTGCGTCAGGTCGCCACCGCACTCGTTTCGGAGGCCAAGGTGCAGGCTGACAAGTTCCGCGAAGGGCGTAAAGGGGCAGGCGGAGGCAAGCGCAGAGGCGTCTGCGGACTGAACGACCTTAGAAGAAGTCGTCGGCATCTTCTTTTCCAATGACAGCTTGTCCAGTGGCGTCGTCGGATAGAGCTGGTGACGGTGGCGGTCCAGGACAGGGTGGCACTTCGGCTGCGGCGTCTTCAGCGGCGGGGCTGGGTCGGGAGGTTTTTCTGGTTAGGCGTTGGGGCGCGCTAGGGAGCTTTTGCAGCGGCGTACCCCGGCGGTTGGGGGGCGTTTCTAACGTGGGTTGTTCCTCGTTTTTCGTCGACAACTTCGGCTTCGAAGCTGATTGGGTGGTCTGGTCTTCAATCTCGCCTTTCTGTGTCTTGTGACGGCGTGCTGCGATCCTAGCAGTGGAGCTTTCGTTCATCTGGGTCGCGCGGGTATCATCAGATAACCTGAGTAGCGCAGTTTGGCATGTGATGCGCGTTTCCTCCTCGGACGGGTGGTCGAGCTGCCATGTTTTGCGCGAGGATCCTTTCGGGCCTTCTCTCCCTTCGCGCGCTCCTCCATGAACATATATGAGCGCAGTTGAGGGCCCGATGGGTCCCTGAACTTTGCCCAAATCGGCTTGAACTGGGTATTGGTAACGGCCATTTCTACTTCTTCAGCGGAGAGTTTGTCAGCTTGGCAGTTCATCGATGCAGCGTGTTCGGCCTCGCCGTCTTGGGGTTATCCTGACCGCGTGGCGTTGCCCAGCTGTCCTTTCGGTGGCTTTTTTTCGCGCGGTTCGACGCGCTCTGGTGACTGGGGCCAAGAGGGCCCCGCTGGCACGTGTTTCTCCGAGCCCTTGTCATAAAGCGCGCCTGGGGACCCTCTCGGTGACAGAGGATGCAGCTTCATTTCTGGCGTCAGGGTCCGGCGTGGGTTGCAGCGGTAAGTTTTGCATCGCGTCGCCAATTGTTGTTTGGTTTTTGCCCCGCGAGTTTATTGTCGGGTTTGGGCAGGTTTGGGTTGTGAAGTCGACGGCGCAGCTGATCCTTCTCCAAGAACGCAAGCAGTTCGAACATCCAATGCCCAGTGCTTCGGGCTGGGCGACAAGGAATGGATGGAAGTCATTGTGGGCCTCGGCGGTGTCTGGTCCTTGAGGTGTGGCGGCTCTGGTGCGTGGTGGGTGCGGCTGGCATGCGCCTGGTGCTTGGTGCGAGATCGTTCTTGGCCGGCCTGTGGCAGGAATCGTGGGGTGACCAAGTGCCGGCGCCGCGATTGCGAGGACCTCTCGGGCCGAGATGTTTTTCCTTTCGTCTTGCAGTTGCCTGGGGGCGCGCTTGGCTTGCACTCCCCCCCCCCCCCCGGGGGGTGGGGCTTCGGCGGGCGTGGGATCTGGTGCCGTTCATTCTTGGGTCTTTGTCCCAGGATTTCCGAGGGGCGATTCTCGTGGCGACGGGTGGGCGAGCGTGTCGCTGCGCGGCTGGCATGGAACATGCTATTTTTTGGTGTAGTGCTGGCCTGGCCAAAGGCGTGGCCGGGGTGGGGCGTGCCCGTGAGTCCAACTTGTCGCCGCGCTGCCGTGCGTTTGTGTGCTCATCCTGTCCGCGTGTTCGGCTGCCATTGCATGTAAGTGGCTCGGTGGCCTCTGCAGGGGCTGCCGAGGGCGCTGGCTGGCCGTGGGCGAGCAGTGCGCGAACGTGATGTTGGGCGCACTTCAGCAGCGGCCACCGCTGATGGTCTCCGCCCTACAAGCGCAGTCTCTTGTCCATGAACTGCCTGAGGTGCTCATCATCAAGCTCCTGGTGTGCGAGGAGGTGCGGGGCCCATGGTGCTCTTCGCCGCTCCCCGCGAGAGCTGCAACGTTGCTCCCTGCGCGGTCGGGGCTCAGGCGGGGAAGGGGATTGGCGAGGAATTTCGGGGAGTGCATGTTGTATTGGGCTAATGGAGGTGCGGGGGGAGTTTGCGCGGTGTCTAGTGGAACCACCGAGTGGGCGTCTGCCACCATTCTGTCCTTGGGGCGAGTTGTTCTTTGGAGGTTCGCTGTCTCTTCTGCTGGCCGAAAGCCGCGAGTTCGCTCCACCGCTGGGGGGTGGGTCGGGGGGGGGGGTCTGGCTGTCGCGATCTTGGTCCATTCAGGATGGGGTTCAGGGCGAGCTCCCTTGAGTCATTGTTTCTGCTACTCTCGGGCCTTCCACGGGGGATTTGACGAAGCGACTCGGTTGCTTCGAGCGGGTTCCACGCGGGGCGCTTTCGCGCGATGAATTGCCGCGCTTCGGAAGGCTTGTCTAGGATGTCCGCGTCGTTGGAAGCGTCTTTTCTGTTGCGTCATCATTGCGCCATAGTGCTGCTTTCGCTCATCCCCAAGGCCTCAGTTGGATTCGGACTCATTGGCGCGTCTTGCCCCCGCTATATGTCCCGCGGCCGTGCCCGCCGATCCACGCGTCGGCAATGGGGGCGCGATCGCGCTAGGGAATATTATGCGGCGGGTTCGTTCGAGGGCGCGCAGGGCGTGATTTGGAGGCAATCCCTGAGGGCCGAGTTCAGCATGATTGATCGGGGTTGCTGCGCGGTCTTGATCGACGTGTGCATGTCTCGTGGGGCGCTGATATCGACGAATCGTTGCAGCGTTGCGCTGCTCTCAGGTTTCCCCTTTCTCTGGCCCGGGTGGCGGTGTGCGTGTGTACTCAGACTGGATGGTCAGGCTCTCCGGCTTCGTGGGCGGTCCGTTCTTGGCTGCCAGGGGCATTGTGGTGGGGTGCAGTTTCGCCGTGGCGCTCTATCGCGCGGGTGCGATTGGCGTGCTGGATAGTTTTTCTGCCCCGGCGCAAATTCGTTTCACGTTGCGCATCGATGGGCGCGTTTTGTCTTCCGCCTGATCGGCAGATCATATTCTGAAAAAGGCCCCCCCTGCGTCGAGACTTGTGTGCCGGTTTCTCTCGGCTGGGGCAGGGGTGATTGTTTGGGCTGGTCCCGGGAAGAGATGGCTTATTTGCTCCTCCAGGTCCTTGGGCTAGCAACTCGGTTTGCGCCTTGGGGGCTTAGCTGGGCCCTTCGTCTCTGGTGCCGCTTGACGAATGCGACTCTGCTGGCAAGTCTCTTAACGTACCTGGAAGGTCTAGCCGGGCGAAGGCCGGGGAGGTCAAGTCTACGCTCAGATGTACGGTTGGGGGTGCAGATGCCAGGGGGGTCTTTGCTGTGGGGCCCATGGCCGGTCGCATTTCCGGGGCGGGCGGGCCTTGGGCTGCGTCGGTTCAGAAGACAGGCCGCGTCCGTGCTGCGGTGTCTCTGCCAGAGGTAGGTATTTGATGCGTTTGTGGGCGCACCGGGGGCCGCACTGGCTCGCGTCGGTTGCGCCCGTCGTCCGTTGGGCCAGGAAGGCGTGGACTTCGCGCCGCTAGCTGCGCGCTCATGCAATGCCTCTGACGGAACTCATGGAGGCTCGGGCTGCTGATTTCGATGGCGAGTTTGGGCTTTAGAAAAACATTCGGGTGTGCTGTGGGCGCCCTTTGGACATTTGGTGAGCGTATTCGTGGAGTGTGGAGTAGTTCGCGGTTCTTATTTCTGATCATTGTGATTTGATCGATCTTACTGAGGTCTGCTTCGGGGCCAGACTTAACCTTAGTGGGCGTGCGTGTTCTGCAGTGGCCCAGGAGCTCTCGACTCACTCCTTTCCAGAAAGATTGTGTCAGGGCTCTGTTCTGTAATGCTACCTACACTGAGCAACGTGCGTCTGACTCAGGTTACTTGTTGGTGGGCATCTTCCGTTCGCCATGCCTGAGGTCGCCAGGCGCTGAGGCGCCGTCAGTGGAGATGCTCGGCTGTTGGGGGGGGGAATATGGAGTTTGTTACGCAGGAAGTCGTGGTGCTTGCGGAGGAGGTGGACGACGCCCGCGCGTGCTTCGGATTGTTTTTGTATCCTGCTGAAGAGTTGTCTCGTCTGCCCAAGTCGGGTGGCATCCAGGTCGAGTGGATTTCGGAGCGTGCTGAGGGTTGGACTATTGATAGCGTGCTCCCAGGCGATACTGTGAAGGCCTGACGGCCAATGCCGCCGATCCCGAAAGCGGGAACTCCCCCGGGGCCCCCGTCGGCGACCCTCCCAGAGGGGTTGTGTCTTTTCCTTGATGTCCACAGGGGGAGGCGGGGGGACGGGCCTTGAGTCCCCCCGTCCACAGGGGCGCCACCCTTGTCCCCCTGGTGCCCAGGGGTGACTGGGGGGAGAGGGGGGGAGGGTGGTGGAGGTGGTAATCTGACCCCGCCCCCCCCCCAGGCCCCCTCCCTACCCCTTTTGCGGGGGGTGCGTCAATCCGACCCGGGAGTTCCCCCCCCGCAGGGCCCCCCCTCCTCCTCGTGCCCCCCCTTGTCCGCAAGGGTGACGGGGGAGGGGGGGGGTTCATTGAGTCCCCCTGCCCACAGGGGGGAACCATTCCTTGTCCCTGTCCCCCCTTGTCCACAGGGGGGGTCCAGTGGGGGGGGCGACAATATGATCCAAGACCCCCTCCAGGGCCCCCCCCTCACCGGGGGGGCTTCCCCTTGTCCCCCCGCCCGCAGGGGGGCTAGTGAGGGGCAGCGGGAGGGTGCGTTAATTTTCCCCCCTGTCCACAGGTGGTGCCCGGGGAGGTGGGGGTGGTAATCTGACCGGTCCCCCCCGTCACTGAAGGGACAGCGGGAATGGAAGCGACTCAGCTACGATGTTTCTTTTCATTGGTCGTTCTTCGATTTCCTTGAGATTGGTGGCGACGACGACGGCGACGGCGACGACGACAACGAAAACGACGGCGTCTCGCACGCGCCGAAGCGTCTGCGGATTTTCGGAAACGGTTTTTGCACGCATCAAATTGTTACTGACATGAACGGTGGTGCTTGGGTTGTCTCTCCTGTGAAGAGTGCACTCCCCTGCCCCTCTGCCGCCCGTGCCACCATGTGTGTATGTTGTACGCGCTTGTCTTGTTTTGTGGCATGCACGCTGCCCGCCGCTGTTTTGGCCCTAGTCCTGGGGCCCTGGGACGCACCCGCAGTTGGACTGCCGCGCGGTCTTTGCTGAAAACAACTGCACTGACATTGGTAGCGGAGCTAGTAAGCTCCAGCGGACGCACTGCGTGCTCTGCTTCGGTGGTTGTGACCACCCGCGTGGGCCGCCATGGCCACCAGCCACGACGGCTCAGACGTGGAGGCTGCGTCCTCCGCAGGCACAGGTCCCCCGGACCTGCATGCAGTCCTGCGCGTGATGGCCGAGACCCAGCGGGAGCTCTTGGCCTTGCATCGGGATCGTGGCGACGGCGGTCCCAGACGTACACGTCTACTGCTGTCGCAGGTGAGGCTCCCAGAGTTCGATGGTGGAGTCGGTGCGAGTACTAAGAAGTACCGAGAGTGGCGCAAGGAGGTTGAAGTCATCCGCAACCTCAATCAGCTCTCAGACGTGGAGCTGGGCCTGATCATCTACAGTCAAGTGACAGGTCGAGCCAAAGAGCTCATCGAGGTGCTTGACGCGTCGGACCTCCGACCCGAGGAGACGCTCGAGACCATCTTTGCTATCTACGACGACGCCTTCGAGAAGATGGATCACGAGCGCCTCGATCAGGTGCATCAGGATTGGGAGCGAGCACACCGTCGAGCTGGGCAGCCGATCATGGATTGGACCACGTACCTGCGCAAGAAGCGCATGGAGTTGCAGCTCGAGGATCCCACATCAGCGATCAGCGATCGCGCATTGGCAAGCAAGATGCTTCGTGGCGCTGGACTGTCGCAGAAGGAGCGAGCGCAGGTGCTCTTCAACTGTGGCGGCATCTACGACTCGAAGCGGATGGAGGTTGTGCTGAAGGCAGCCTATTCGAAGGTGCACGACACCGAGAAGCGCTCAGTGCTCCCTCGCCGCTCGCCGTTTGCGGCGCAGCGTGAGCACGGGCGCTCCTCTGGGAGTTCGGGCGGTCGCTATCCGCACCCTCGCATGGCTCGTAGGCCATGCGTGCTGCGAGGGCGCCCTGGCCA
Source organism: Prorocentrum cordatum (assembly GCA_963575745.1). Lineage (NCBI taxonomy): Eukaryota > Dinophyceae > Prorocentrales > Prorocentraceae > Prorocentrum > Prorocentrum cordatum. Next base: position 350,838 of record CAUYUJ010011068.1, on the reverse strand, counting down.
GCACGTACACGAGGTAGAGAACGGCGAAGACTACGATGAACATCACGGCGACCTCGAGGAGGCGCATCATGACGAAGATGAAGCAGACGACCAGGACGATGGAGACCATGGAGGGGCCGAGGGCACCCTCTTCGAGGACGGCGCTGAGGTCGACGAGGAGCTGGTGTCGGACAACGACGGGCCTGACGACGAGGAGTACGAGGCACCGGAGGATCTTCAGGAAGCGTTCTTGGCCGGCTGGAGGGCCAAGCAGAAGACGGCGGTACAGCGTCAGAAGCGCGGGTTCGTTGCTCCTCGGCAGCGGGACCCCAAGAAGATCAACGCTAGCGGCTCCTTCCAGGCTGGTCGGAAGCCGACAGACCAGCGCAAGGCTAACAGCCGGTGTGCTGACTGCGATCAGCCCGGCCACTGGCGTGGCGACCCGGAGTGCCCCAAGGTGAAGAGTGGCGAGCGCGAGCCGTACAGCAAGATCGGGCCTAAGAATGGCCAGCCAGCGTCGCCCAACCAGCGGACCTCTGTGAAGCCGCCGGCGCCTAGGCAGGTGCATGGACCGATCGTCCACTGGGTTGGCGTGGCAGGCAGTGCCGAGGAGCGTCGTGGCCGCGCTCCATGGCGCCGTGCTCCCCAGTCGGTGCCTGCCCAGAGGCATCCAGTGGAGGGTCGAGCGGACGCGCCAGAGCGGATCATTATGCACCCCAGGCCCAAAAGCATGCCTGCGCCGAGCCTACGCCAGGACGCCGACGACGGCCCAGGGGCCGCGCAGAGCAGTGATGAACGCGCGCGCGCCCGTGCCAGGCGCGGGGAGGATCAGGGGGACGAGGATGCTGTCGTGCGTTGCCATCGCATTCTGGCCAACACCCGCGCAAAGGGGCGCAGCGTGGAGTTGGAGTTTCCTGACCTTGCCACGTTCCATCACATCGTGGAGCGCGTGACGAACAAGAAGCTTATCTTCTTCAAGCAAGGCCGCTTCGAGAGCCTCGACTTCGTCCAGGGTCGGCTCGTGCGCCTGCAGCTGACCACCTCGAGGCCTTGTACGGCGGCTGAGGTGGATCTCGACGAGATCACGGCAACTATATTCAAGATCGTGATGGGCGGCAATCGTGATACCAAGCCCCGTGACGATCGGCGCGGTGAAGGCGGGAGTCGTGACACCAAGCAGCGTGAAGATCATCATCGAGATCGTCGGGACGACCGCCAGCGTGATCGGGGAGCTGTTCTTCGCGAGCCTCGCGCCCCTCCTCCGCCCGAGGCGGAGGCTTCCTCGCGTTCAAGGTCGCGGAGTACACCAGGAGGCCGCGGTGTGAAGAAAGAGAAGCGGAGTCCACCAGAAGACCGCGGTGAGAAGGAAGAAAAGGAAGAAAAGAAAGAGAAGAAGAAGAAGGCGAGGAGCAGCAAAGAAGAGAAGAAAGAGAGAAAGAAGGCAAGAAGCAGCAAGGAGGTGAAGAACGAGGACGAGGCCAGCGAGGATCCTGAGGCCACCGAGGACGACAACGACCAGCGGCGTGAGGATAAGGAGGTGCCGTTCACGCCAGAGGAGATGGACGAGATCTTCTGCAGCTGGTATCCGCGTCAGGATATCTTCAGGGATTACCTGACGCCGCCGGCAACCATCCACTTCATCACTAAGAACGATCGCATCGTGCGCCTCAATCTCTACACGCGCCGCTGCGAGAAGCCAGATTTCTCCTTATCCAGCGGCCCTGCGAGGGCCCATCCCGTATACGTGGTGGAGGCGTCGGCAAAGGGAGCATCGAAGACCAAAGAATCCCCAGACGGAGCTGTGCCTGGACTAACGTCTGCCGCTCCGACTGGGGAGGCCGCCGCTGTCCCTAAGGAAGAGGACTGGGTCATGGCAGGAGCCTCCGAGGAAGTGAGAAAGAGCGAGGAAAAGAAGCGACTAGAGGTTTTGCAGCGTGATAAAGCTGAGTTGCTGGATCGCCTCGCGCTGATAGAGAAACAGGAGATGGAGATGCACGCCCGATTGAACCCATGCGAGGTCTACGACGGCCTACAGAAGCGACGTGAGCAGGCACCTCTGCCAGAGCGTGCCCTGCCCACATCTCCTGAGCAGCAGGGAGTCGGAAGCGTGTGGAAGAACATGGAGGCAATACGACGGCGTGTCCACCTTCCAGCGCCTCCAGGAGCCGCGAGCTCAGGTGCCCCTGCCGCTGCGACGGCATCTTCAGCTGCATCTGGAGTCCCGCGTGTAGTCACCGCCTCTGGACGGAGCTACGTCATGAGTGTCGGTGCCACGCAGAGTGACCTGGAGAAGCAGCAGATGCATCGAGCCATGTACGACTCGCAGTTCGACGGCGAGAGGCTGGTTCCAGGCCCGAAGGCGAAGTTCGACCCAGAGCTCATGCAGCAGCAGGCTGAATGTGTTCATCCTGTGGGCGAGTTGAAGTGGCAGTCAAACGGCACCGTGATCTTCGCGAAGTGCAAGAAGTGTTCGCTGAAGTCGGTGATTCATTACACGCTGGAGAAGCCCAAGAAGGATGAAGGGGAACCTTCCAAGAACACCCCAGACGGAGCTGTGCCAGGACTAACGTCTGCCGCCCCGACTGGGGAGGATGTTGCCGTCAAAGGGGGCGCGGACCCCTGGGCAGCAAAGGGCGCAGACCCTTGGGCAGCAAAAGGGGGATCTGCGGCCCACATGGTCACCACCCGAGAGGAGTGCCCCCGCAAGGTGGTAGATGAGCAGTCCGTCATGCTTGTTGTCTTGCCCGCGGGGCTGGCTATGATTGACACGGGCTGCAAGCGGGCTGTCGGTGGACGTCCGTGGCATGTCGAGCTGCAGAAGACTTTGGATGCCATGGGCGTGCCGTACCACAGCATCAATCAGCGCGAGTACTTCAAGTTCGGCCCAGGCGTGCCGCTCTTGTCAGAGCGTGCGTGGTGCTACACAGTCGGCATCAACGGTACGCAGGGCGAAGTTGTGATCTCCGAGGTCGATGCCGAGGTGCCAGGTCTCATCGGCCCTGATGAGATGGCAGAGTGGGACGCAGCAATCAGCTTCAGGAGCGGTACTTTCACGGCGAATGGTGTGACCAAGCCGTTGGTCCCGGCTGCGTCCGGGCATCCGTGCGTGTCATTGCTGGATTTCCCGGCACCGGTCACGAGTGCCTTCCCCGTCGGACAGTCCGAGGAGCAGGACGAGCTCGCAGACGAGATGTTCAGCGGAACTGCGAGTCACGAGGAGAAGGATGAGCGCAGCGTCGCTGAGACCGTCGAGGAGGAGGACTCGCACGATTCTGACAGCAACGACGGCCAGGACGCAGGCGACTCAGAGCTGAGCACATCCCACTATCACACCAGCGACCCAGAGTCCGCGGAGACGGCATCGAGTGACGAGGAGGTTTTCATGGAGAACGCGGACAACGAGGTTTTCATGACGAAAGGTGCTCGCAGGCACGTCCGGAGCAACCTGAAGGAGCTGGAGGTTCTGATGACCGAGGAAATGGCGAACAGGAAGCTTCGGGCTGATCAGCAGGAGCAGGACGCCCTCAGGTACTACCAGGAGGAACGTGCACTGCCCTTTCAGAAGGAGACCCGGCGGCGGCCGGGGCCCTGGAGGATCGTAGAGGTCTTCGCATGGGCTTGCCAACTCACGATCCTGGCGGCGAGCATGGGATGGGACGCCCACCAGCCCATCGCAGCGCCAGAGTTCGACCTCCTGACGGTCCAGGGCAGGAACGAGGCACGGGCGTACCTGGTCGCAGTGGACCCAGACTTCGTGGCTTTGTCCCCACCTCCTACGGCATGGAGTCGGATGCAGAGTGTCGACCAGCGAAGGCCTATGCGAGTGCGCCGGCAACGCCGAGAGCGGACCGAGTACCGCATGTTGCTCTCGTTCACGGACGAGGTGATGCAGTGGCAAGCTGCAAGGGGACGCGCAGCCATGGTAATGGACCACGCGCAATCGACAATCTGGAGCCAGCCACCCGTGAGTGCAACGAAGTCGAACCCAGCATTCGAGGACGCAATCTGCCTCAAGGACACCACGAGAGTGTTGGCGAACCCTGGGGTTTGCACGGCCGTGCGCGGGAGCTGCGCAGAGGAGTTCGGCACGGCTGTGATGAGCGGTGCCGCGGATCATTTGGCCTGGCAGTTCGAGAACTCGAGTTTTCCTGCAGCACAACTCCCTGACCCCACGGAGGAGCCCAGGAGTTATGGACCCGAGCCCGCGGAGCATGGTCATGGAGAGGTTCCCAGGGACGTTTCGGAGAGACCTGAGTGGGGCAAAACACCGCAGGAGGTTCGAGCAGAGATTCGCGAGGCACTGCAGAAGACGGTGAAGGAGGAGTCCATGCAGCACCCTGCGGAGGAGGAGGAGGTTGCAGCCTCCTGGTCAGAAATGGAGCTTCCAGAGGTGGTGCGGCAGGACATCATGATGAAGATTCCGCGAAGTACGCGACGTGCTGTGCGCAAGGCCCATCGCGGTCTTGGACACCCCAGCCGACCGACGTTCATCAAGATGCTGCGTCTCGGCGGTGCCACACCTAACGCGTTGGCAGACGCGAAACATTGGCAGTGTCCGACTTGTGCTGAGTCGGAGGCGCCGCCCCGTCCGGTGCAAGGGACGGCGGATGTGCGACCATTCGGCTTCAATGTGACGGTTGTGATCGACGTGAAGTACCTACGGGACGCGGCCAAGGAGCAGCTGGTGGTCCTCAGCATGGTGGATGCCGGTACGGGATGGCACTGCGCCTGCCTTCTCAAGAATAGGACGGCCAAGCACGTAGCACGCCAGATCATGAACGAGTGGTTCAAGCATTACGGCGTGCCAGAAAACATCGTGATCGATCAGGGCGGCGAGTTCGAGGGCTACTTCAACGCGTTGATGGAGCAGTTCGGCATTAATACGAAGACGACGGGAGCTCATGCAGCATGGCAGCATGGCCTGGCCGAGCGCCACGGAGGATTGCTCGGCACTATCTGGGGCAAGGTGGTGCACGAGTTCCACGTCCAGGGCAAGTCGATGTCTACTGTGGCCCTGGCTGCCATCATCAATGCGAAAAACTCCACGATCAGCCGCAATGGATTGACCCCGGAGCAGGCTGTCTTCGGGCGGATCTTGAACTTTACGGAGGTGACTAACAGGGACGACGATGAGGTTCTCATGTCGGTCCTCGGCGCCAAGGGCATAGCTTGGCGTTCGTCCCAAATCCGCACCGCAGCAAAGATGATGTTGCTGGAGCGCGACGCGACGGACAAGGTGCGGAGGGCGTTGCTACGACAGGCGCCGACGGTCGTCGGTGATCTGTGCCCAGGATCGAGGGTGTATTTCTGGGCACCGAATCCGTTCAAGGGACGTCGTCGGCAAGATCCTGAAAGATGGCGGGGTCCTGCGACTGTGATCGCGAAGGAGTCCAACAGCCGTTACTACGTATCCTGGCGTGGTCACGTGCTACTTGTTGCTCGTGAGCAGCTCCGGCACGCCTCCTCCCAGGAGGCCGCAGCTGCGGAGTCCATCCAGACGGACGTGCGACTGACACAGCAGCGAGATGACCGCGCTTACCACGACATCGTGGACGTCACGCCCAAGGTGAAGGTTCAGAAGGTGAAGAAGACGTTCTTGAAGAAGGAGCGTGACCGACATGGGGAGCTCGAGGGGTCCAGGCAGCCTCGTGTGGACCTGAGGGCCCTGGACGCCATTGAGGCACAGGCCAAGGAGGAGGAGCCGCCTGAGCAGCAGCAGCTGCCGCAGCTTCCCCCTCCGAAGAGGGGGCGTTCTCGTTCCCCTCCAGGGCGGATATCCTCTGAGGTGTACCCGAAGGCCTCTCCGGGAGCATCGGGCTCTGGCGGCCCTTCGGTGCCGCCGATTCCCAGAGACGATTTCGAGCTTGAGCGAAAACGGAAGTTCCTGGTAGATGACGTGCCGATTTGCATCAGGAAGACGCGTCTGCAGGCTGCTCCTACGAGTGGTTTGCCGGCCCTCCGCGAAGTGGCCATGAACGCCGTTGTGCACTCGGGGCCTCAGGAGTGGTTCGACCAGAATGCCTTGGATGGTGTCTCCACGCTCGTTCAGAAGGTCGTACGAGGAGTACGTGTACACCGAGAGCCACGGCGGAGACTCTATGATCACGACCGCCACCGGGAGTGCAATCGCCTCTCGGTGATGCTCTCCGCTACGGGCCAGTGTGCCTACAAGGACGACGGCGCGAACCGTACCAACGAGCGCACGGAGGACAGCTGGGTTGGTCTCACGCTTTTCTACCACGACAAGCCGGACGCTCATGCACAAGGGGTGTACTATTTGGACACTCCGGAGGGGCTTGTACGACAGCCGATGACTTACGAAGAATGGATCAACGTGTCATCTGTGTATGACGCATGGCTGCAGGAGGCCAGGTACGAGCACGACGTGTTCGCACTCGTGATGAAGCAGAACGCGAAGGAGCTAGACCCACGTCACTTCAACCAGCACGAGAAGGCTAAGTTCGACGAGGCCGATGCCGCCGAGTGGCGGCAATGGATCGCCAACAACACGGTCGAGCTGGTCACCGAGGAGGAGGAGAAGAGCATCCCGAAGGACAAGATCATCTCGGTGCCCATGCGTTCGGTTCGCACGAACCGGGGACGAGGGCCGGAGCTGGAGGCGAAGTCTCGCTTGATCATCCCTGGCCATCTCGATCCGCAGCTTGGTCTATTCAGGACGGATTCGCCTACTACTTCCCCTTTGGCTGTGCTGGTGTGTGCGTCTATCACAATGGCGATGGATTGGACATTCGAATGTTTCGACGTAGCGACTGCGTTCCTGTCCGGGCTGAAGCTGGAACGGGAGCTGTATGTGAGGGCTCCTAAGGACGGGCTTCCAGCCGTCGACGGTGCTGGATGGCCAGCCGTGCGGCCTTATGCGTTGCTGCGCTTGCTGAAAGGGGCGTACGGTCTGACTGAGGCGCCTCGGTTGTGGTATCTCCGAGCCCGCCAGGTGTTGACGGACGAGGTCGGTTTCGTGGAGCTGCGCTGTGCTCGAGCTGTCTTCGTTTATCGAATGAAAGACAAGTTGATCGCTATGTTGACCTTGCACGTCGATGACGGCATGCTGTTTGGAGACCCACACGATCCCCAGTACCAGGAGGTGAAGGCGAACATCAACAGTCGTTTCAACATCAAGCACTGGAAGAAGGGCAACGACAAGGAGGCAATCGCCTATCTCGGTGAGGAGTGGTGGCGCCACCCTGATCACATCGAGATCAGCATGCACGAGTACATCGGCAAGCTGACGAAGCACCCCCTTGCAAGGGGTGACAACGAGGAGCGGGAGATGACTCCCGAGGAGCACCGCGACTACCGGAGCTTGCTCCAGAAGGTGCGGTGGCCTGTCGCACGCGTGGTGCCACAACTCGCGTATAGTGTCTCGGCGCTCGCACAGAAGGATCCGAAAGGTCGGAGGTTGCTGCACCTGCGAGTGCTCAATGACATCATCGACCGGCTTCAGGACTACGACAAGAGAGGTCTTGCGACTCTCCGGATCCGCCGTGTGGACATCGAGCGCTTGCAGGTGCTCACGCTTATGGACGCTTCGTTTGCGAAGGAACCCGGCTGTAAGAGCCAGATGGGGTTCATGAGTATGATTACGGACACCCGAGTTTTGAAGGAGCTAACCGTATGCTGTCTAGTGGAGTTTCAGAGCAGTACTATTACACGAGTTGTTGGATCTACGATGGCCGCAGAATCTGCGGCTATGTCCGTGGCTTTGGATCGGCAGCTTTACCTCAGGCTGCTGATTGAGGCAATCTTGTACGGGGAGCCGCCCTTGCAAGGGGACTGGAGGCTGGCGCTGAAGGTTCCAGGGGCGCTCGTGACGGATGCGAAGTCGCTCTACGATCACACGTCCAAGATCGGGTCGATGCCGGTGTCTCGGCAGACCCTCATTGACTTGCTGGTGGCCAAGGATTTGATAGAGCAGGAGGCCATCAAGTTCAAGTGGCTGCCTAATAGCCACATGCTAGCGGATGTGTTGACAAAAGCCGTGCAGCCTAACGAGGTACTATCGCAGTTCCTCCGCCACGGCCTGTTCAGCATGGTGCCTACTGCTGAGCAAGAGGATGAGGAGGCACACCGTCTGCGGCTGCGCCGCGGACAGCGTGAGCGAGCCAAGGAGCGGAAGGCCCAGCGTCGGGTCGCCGTTCCAGGGCCTGCGAGCCCGTGAGGTCCTGATTGCAGCTGCTGACGGACCTAGTGAGAGCTACGGTGATGTATGCATATCCTTTGAGTTGATCGTCTGGAGTAGTGTATCCAGATATTCATATTCTTGTATTTATATTTTGAGCCTCAGGCCGCACCTTGCTTGAGGTGTCTCATGCATATCTTTTGAGTTGACAGTCTGGATTGGTGAATCTAGACATTCATATTTATATTTCGAGCCTCAGGCCGCATCTGCTTGAGGTGTTTCGGCCCGTGGGCTGATATACATTATAATTGCGTGCAGCGTTGCCCTTTCAGAGGGAGCGGCATCGGGGCAGCATTGTACTCACCCAGTGTGAAGAGTGCACTCCCCTGCCCCTCTGCCGCCCGTGCCACCATGTGTGTATGTTGTACACGCTTGTCTTGTTTTGTGGCATGCACGCTGCCCGCCGCTGTTTTGGCCCTAGTCCTAGGGCCCTGGGACGCACCCGCAGTTGGACTGCCGCGCGGTCTTTGCTGAAAACAACTGCACTGACATCTCCCTGACAACGGTCCACAGGTCTTGAGATCTTCTGCGTGCGAGGGCCCGTGGGGGTTCCTAGCCCTCAAATTCCGCAGGTAGCGCAGCAGTGGCCCAGTGGCCTGTGTGAGATCTTCCTGGTTGGTCAGAATTGCGTCAATTCTCATCAATTTCCCTGGCCGGAGCGGTGTTCGGCCAAGCGATGTTTCCGGACTCCGGCAGTTTTGTAGTTTTTTGGGTGATCTATATATATATATATATATATATATATATATATATATATATATATATATATATATATATATGATTTTTATATTAGGTTTTCCGCGCGCAAAGTGAAGGCTCACCAGGGTTTCGGAAAGAGGCGGGATATAGTTTGGACGTGTATTTGCGTGAAGGTACCAAGCTGTGGATATGTCTGCTACGGCGGGGCTGTTGATCCACCCCAGTCTGCCTCCTGCTGATCTAGAGAATCTCGATGCTTCCCTGTCTGTGGCCCAGGTTGTCGAGATCTTGGCTGCCAAGTGAATGCCTCTTTTGGCCGAGCGTGAACATGGGTCCTAATGTTTAGAAGAAGTGCGGCCTGTGTGTTCCGTGGGCTGGGACTGGACGTTTTTGGCAGTGCTTGTCTTGTTTTCGGGGGCTCGGTCTCACGATCCCCCCCTGCGAACTCATGTCGTGGGGGAGGAGGCGTCGGAATCAAAAGTTTCGATATTCTAGCACTCGTTGCTTTGGGGTACTTCTTGAATTTCCCAGATGCTAGTGCGTCTAGTCTGGCGTTGCACTTTCTACACTGGCGGTGGTTAGGTAAGAGGTATTCGGTAGGAGTGTGTTGCTCTGCTTCATTTTGGGGGCCAGGGTCAGAAGCACGCCCAAAAAAAAGGATTTCCGGCGGCCGCCACCCCAAACGCCAGGGTGTCATTTTTTGCGTCGGGGTTTGGTGTGACGAGGTTGAGGGGGGGCCCCCATGTTCCGCTTTCGTTAGTGCCCCCCCGTTTCGAAGGAGGAGAAGGGGGAGGAAGAGGAGGAGGAGGAGGAGGAGGAGGAGGAGGAGGGCGAGGTGGAGGAAGAGGAGGAGGAGGAGGAGGAGGAGGAGGAGGAGGAGGAGGAGGAGGAGGAGGAGGAGGAGGAGGAGGGGAGGAGGAGAGAGGAGGAGGAGGAGGAGAGGAGAGGAGGAGGAGGAGGAGGAGAGGAGGAGGAGGAGGAGGAGGAGGAGGAGGAGGTGGACGACTTCGAATCTCGCGAGCTCAGCGTGGTATCCAAGACGCGCATGCTTTTGGAAACCACGAGCTCGTGGGCGGTGGCGGGTATTCCAGAGTCGGAATCAGGCTGTGATTGGTTTCTTCAGGTTCCACGTCGGTGGGTGAACTTGTTCACTTGTTGATGTGGTGCTCCGAAGGTTTCGGCTTTGTGTTGCCGTGAGAGGTCCTTGTGCTCCTCCGCCACCCCCTCCTCCTATGTACACAACTCCCAGTGCGCATTGCACCTTTTTTTGGGGTGGGGGTGGGTGGGAATTCCAGTTTCGCTGTGGCGCGCGTCCTCGGAAAGAGATGCACGCATCGCAACAGGAAGGGAGAGGTGGGAGGCGTGTGATGTCAGAAATGGCGTGAGGGCACCTAGCTCAGAATTCCCCCCCGTCCTCCTCCTACGGCTGTTCGGTTTGGGTGCCACCCTCCCCTCTCCTTACCCTAGTTGCCATCGTCGGCGCCCTTCAATGTACGGTGTGCTGCGTTCTATCATCCGTGAGGGCGGCACGGGCGACGCGGTACGACACGACCTGACAGGAGGTAGCGAATGCAATAGGGTGGCACTTGCGGGAGGGGGCGGTCAGTTCTTTCCTTCCTAGTCTTTTTGTTCGTCCGTCTCTCACTCCTCTCCCTGCTCCTTCGTCTTGCATAACCTGTTTATGTCTCGCATGCATGTTTTAACATACGTGGCATTTTCTGGAGGCTACGGCCTCGCTCGCCTGGTCTCCAGTCGGCCCCGACACTTTTCCGCACTGGTCGCCGTTCGTTCGTTCGTCCCTTTGTCCTTTTTCTCATCCAGACTGGTCCAGAGGCGTGTTCCAACCGTAATTTCGGGGCGGATCCAGCGGGTGCGACGAGGTTGCCCCTGCAGGTTCACACATGGACAACGAACGTCCAAATACCTCGATGTTTCTCCATCGCCCTCTTCCTCTTGCTTTGCTCCACCCGCCCTGCCGTTTTCTTATTGTCTTGTTTCTCTCTCGTGCGCGCTTCGTCCTCTCCCTTTCTGCTCTCCTGTTGCAGTTGTCATCCTCAGCTGTGTCTTGCGCCCTGTTAAATTCCTTGTCGACCCTCTCCTCATCATCTGCCGCATCACCAACGCCGTTCAGTTTTTTGCTGTTTGTTTGCTTGCTTGCTTGTTGTGTGTGTTTTTTGCATCTGTCTGTCATCCGCCATTTCCTGCCTGCAGTTGCTTAGCCGCTTCACATGAACGCAGGGCGACATACTGCTGACGTCAACGAAGTGTGTGTGTGTGTGTGTGTGCATGGCGGCCGCCTTCCATGTCTCACCTGGTCGGATCGTGGCTGCCCTCAGGCCCTGCGTTCTCTGCGCCTGCTACTGTCCTTGAACGCCGCCGCGTTGCCACTGCTTCCTCGGTCGGCCACCGCCTGGTCGCTTTCTGTTTTTGCTGCCTGGTACTCATCACTTGCCCTCTCGACCTGCCGCCTCGGCCGCACTGCGCCTCGACTTCTACCTCGACCTGGTCGACCTGCTTACTGTTCCCCACTCTCGCTGCCCAGGCCTGGGTATGCGCATGGCATGGTTGATCCAGCTGGATCCCTGCCCCGTTTTTTGATGGGCCGGTCGCGCGCGTTCCCTTGTCGCTCTCTTTGCAACTTTCCTTCTGTATTTCCACGCTGCGCGCGAGGCCGCGGCCACCAAACATCTATATATATGTATATATACATGTATGTATGTGTGTATATATTAACGTATATACACATAACAGGTATATGTGCATATGTAATTATATACACGTGTGTGTATGTGTGTGCGAGTGGCCGCAAGCCTTGGGACAGGATAATGGCGAGGACTCATGGACCCATGCCGCTTTCATCAGGCACGGGCACCGCTACTGGACCGAACGATGGCACGATCATGCACAGTGGAACGGGAGAGACAAAACGGGTTGCAACAACGGTCAGTTTGGCCAATTTCTCTACCCCCACAGAGTGGCCACTCAAGTGCTCGAGGCCGTCGTCCAGCGTCACGGGAACAGAACATAACAGATCACCGTGCTCCAGGCGGCGCATTGGCCACTCATATGTGTCATATGTGAATCGGCTGCCGTGTGAAAAACTGGCATGGTGAAGCAGCAAGCGAAAACCCATGATGCGCTAAATCGAGCACGGCGCGTCACGAGAGGAGAGGCGAGAGGAGGCAGCGGCGGCGGGGAGGGGAGGGGAAACTGGAGCCAATGGAAAACTCCAGAACAATTTATCACATGATGCGATCTACGACGTCTCTCCAAGAACGTCTGCCTTAGTCAGATCCAAAGCCTGCTCAGTCCAATTCTGCCTGGGTCTGCCCACCCGGCGCACGTCATGCGCAGTTTCTGGGATGAGAGTGCCCCGATGGAAGGCCACGTCTCTTAGCATCCGCTTCTGCGGGAAGTCCAGGCTTGTCAGTCATACGACAACCCCAGCCAGGGCCAGGGCGGTCGAGGCGACAAGCGCGGGCAAGGCGGCGACGTCGACCCTAGACGGCGGAGTGGATCGCGGCGTCGGTAATCATTTGCCCATATCCAGTGGCCCTAGCCCACACCTTCCAGCGCATCGCGGCGCGGGGGCGACCAGTTGCGGGCTACCCCGCCTACCGATGCGTCCAGAGGCTTCTTCTCCATCCTTTTGGCTTCTTGCCCCAGTTCCTGTTTTTTTTTGGGTCCCGCTTCACCTCTCGGCTGGCTTCGTGCCCCAGTTCCTGGTCTTCTGGGTCTTCGTCACAATTCAAGTGGCTTCGTGCCCCAATTTCGGCACTCAGCCCGCGCGTCGTGACGTGAGGGGTGGTGGCTGGACGCCCCACCTACGCCACCCGTTCCCATCGCTCCTCCCCGTTGCCCCCCTGCGCTGCGCTCGCGCCGGCCTGGTTTCACTGTGGTGCACCTGGGGCAGCACCGCCGAAGGACGAGGAACGAGGGACGAGGGACGAGGGACGAGGGACGAAGGATAGGGCGAGGAAGAGGAAGAGGAAGAGGAAGAGGAGAAAAAAGAGGAGGAATCTTATTAATAAGAACAACAATAGTAATGATAATAACAATGAACACACGAATCATATCAATCACAATAGTATTACTACTACGAGTAATAATAAGAACTCGAAAACTATTGACAATAATGCAGAAGACGAAATACTACTACTAATAATACTCGTACGCATGACGATTAGATCAATAACAATCGGAGGAAGGATAACACGAACATTGTTAAGACTAACACGAATATTATAGCTACTACAAGGGGTAAGCATAACGTAGTAGTAGTAGTAGTAGTAGTAGTAGTAGTAGTAGTAGTAGTAGTAGTAGTAGTAGTAGTAGTAGTAGTAGTAGTAGTAGTAGTAGTAGTAGTAGTAGTAGTAGTAGTAGTAGTAGTAGTAGTAGTAGTAGTAGTAGTAGTAGTAGTAGTAGTAGTAGTAGTAGTAGTAGTAGTAGTAGTAGTAGTAGTAGTAGTAGTAGTAGTAGTAGTAGTAGTAGTAGTAGTAGTAGTAGTAGTAGTAGTAGTAGTAGTAGTAGTAGTAGTAGTAGTAGTAGTAGTAGTAGTAGTAGTAGTAGTAGTAGTAGTAGTAGTAGTAGTAGTAGTAGTAGTAGTAGTAGTAGTAGTAGTAGTAGTAGTAGTAGTAGTAGTAGTAGTAGTAGTAGTAGTAGTAGTAGTAGTAGTAGTAGTAGTAGTAGTAGTAGTAGTAGTAGTAGTAGTAGTAGTAGTAGTAGTAGTAGTAGTAGTAGTAGTAGTAGTAGTAGTAGTAGTAGTAGTCGTAGTAGTCGTAGTAGTCGTAGTAAGGAGAAGCCAGAACAAACACGAATCATACTAATAATCTAAGGCGGAGCGGTAGGAGGAGGAGGAGGGGGAGGAGGTGGAGGAGGAATGATAGATCATCCCATAACTTGCGGTCGAAGGGAGAGGTGAGAAGTTCGGTCGAAGGAAAAATGATGAGTACTTGCATCGAATGTGGGTAATCATCATGTGTTCGTTGTGTTTTGGTGCGGTGCTAAATGTCTCGATCCGCCGAATCCGCCCCCGCGGATTATTCATTTTCTTTTAGATGCTGACGGTGACGCAGGGGAGTTTCCTAATGTATTCCCTCGGTTACCTGGTGCCGTTTTCGGAACCGTGCACGACGGCCACCCTATCGTTTCCCAGCTTAGTGTTTCGCGACGGTGTTGTCATTTCGCCGCTGGAGGAACAAACATGTGTGTGTGTGTGTGTGCGTGTGTGCGTGTGTGTGTGTGTGTGTGTGTGTGTGTGTGTGTGTGTTTGTGGTGCCTGTGCGTGTGTGCGTGTGTGTGTGTGTGTGTGTGTGTGTGTGGGTATGTGTGCGCTTGTGTGTGTGTCCCTGTGGCGTGACAGCTGGCTTGGACCATCATTCTGCAATGATTTCATGTCTGCGTGTGTAGATTTCTGGAAGAAGACTGGGCGCGTCATATTTCGACGCGTTTTCTGTCCGGGTTCCACGTTGTCGTGGTTTTGCTACAAGCTGGCGAAATTCCGATAACCGCCACGTCTTTTTAAGTTTGGTTTGTTGGCCTACACCCCGCCAGTATGTTACAGTGCTGATTTTGTTCGCGCCCCACCAATATGTTGCTGTGTTGGGCCAGCGTTTCATTCCACCCATCTGCTGGTCTGGCATCTTTTGCAGCTCTTTCTCGCGCTTCATTGCCTGATACCGATCTTCGGTGATTCAATGGCAGCCAATACTGCTCGCGCTTCAGTTTACTTCGAGTTGAGTTGCCTCCTCGATTGCTGCCCTCGTCAGTGTGCAACGCTTTGTACACTGTGCCTTCGACAGTGTTCGATCGCAATTTGCACTTCCATCTGCTGCTGAGGACCCTTTGCGCCGCCGACTTAAAAGTGTGTGTGGGCGTCTCTTCCTCAATCTGCTGAATTTCCCTGTGTGACCCCTTTGGCGGCTCGGCCTACATACGTGTGCGCCGCCTGGCATGGCGGGATAACATTTTGCCGCGCATCATTTCCCCTCCTCCTAGTCTTTCCCCTGCCGGTCGTGTCTTACCTCTCCTCCCCCCTCCCCTCGTCCTTCTCCTGTTGGTCGTGCCCTCCCCTGCTCCCCCCGCTTGTCCCCGTCCCGACCCAGGTGGCTGGCAGAGTGAAGCCCGTGGCCGCTTCTGCCAGATTTCCTGGTGTGAACCCTTTGGACGCTCGCCCTGCTTGCCCGTGCGCCGCCCAGCAGGGCGGGATAGGGATAGAAATATTGCTGCGCATCTTCTCCCTCGTCCTTCGTTTGTTGGTAGTGCCGTCCTCTTCCCCCGCCGTTTCCCTTCTCAACCACGGGAGCTTCCAGAGTGAAGCCTCTGGCCGCTTCTGCTAGATTTCCCGGTGTGCCCCCCTACGGAGGCTCGGCCTCCTTAACCCGTGCGCCGCCCAGCAGGGCTGGATGGAAATGCTGCTGCGCCTCCTCCTCGGCTGACTCCTCTCCTCTTTGTGTCCTGCGTGGTGTGTGTTGCCTCCTTTCTTCCCCTCGGCTCCCCCTCCTCCGTCGGTCGGCCCGCTGTCCCTCGCGTCCGTCCGTCTGTCTCCCTCGGCCGTCCGCCGTCGCTCCTCGCTCCGCGCTTCCCTCTCTGCCGTGCGTGTTTGGCCCCCTTGCCCCTGTCGTGCTGGCCCCATGTTGTCCCAATTCTGCCAGCTCTGGCCACTCTTCGTTCCTTCCTGTGCTTTTTCTCCAGGCTGGTCTAGCCGGGATCGTGATTTCTGCACAGCTTGCGGCCAGGCCCAGCCCGCGACGACCACAAAGTGGTGTGTGTGTGTGTGCGCGCGCGCGCGCGCGTGTGTGTGTGTGTGTGTGTGTGTGTGTGTGTGTGTGTGTGTGTGTGCGTGTGTGTGTGTGTGTGTGTGTGTGTGTGTGTGTGTGTGTGTGTGTGCGTGCGTGTGTGTGTGTGTGTGTGTGTGTGTGTGTGTGTGTGTGTTCACACGCTCTTGTTTCGGCACACGGTGGCCGATGAAAGTGTGTGCGTGTGTGTTTTTGTTTTCCAGATCTTCGCTTTGATCCTTAGGTGTCTCTCTACTTCTCTCCCTCTCTCTCTGTCGCCCCTTCACTTGCAGAGGAACAGCTGTCGCAACGTGCCTAGACGGAGGTTAGCATCAATCAGTTATTGTCTTTATTGGTGTGAAACCCGTTTGCACAAACGCTCTCGAGGGGAAGTCCGTTCAGCTGAAGGCGACCTTCAAGCGGGGCGACGAGACCGTCACGGTTGCACTTCTTTTTTGTTTTGGTTTTGTTCTACCTCTCTCTCTCTCTCTCCTCCCCCTCTCTCTGGAGGAGCACGAGAGTCGGGGTCATCTTGTGGCCGTTTCGGACCATGTTGGGCGAACTTCAAGGCATTTTGATGCCCCTGGGTGGCAGCCTGGAACCATAATGGGCCAATGGATGGCTGTGAGGAGAAACCGATCGATGGCTGCACGTGCGGCTCGATGGGTGGATTGACGAGTGGATCCGTAAATCGTAAATCTGTGGTTTTCGTTTCGCTCGGATGCATGCGTGGATCGGTGCCTGCACAGTTGGATGTATGGGTCCGTATATGGACGGGCGGATGTGTGGATGGATGCGTGCATGTTTGTAGGACAGATCTGAGGCGTGCTAGGACTTAACCGCGCGCGTGGCGCGCTCGTGGTTTTAGCATGTGTGTCGGGCGGTGGACCGCGGCCGATACCTGGAGTGGCATGGGGGGGGCCGTGCGGTCAAAATGGCTCGCATTTCGTCCGCGGGCGGTCAACGAGGTTCGCCCCAGTGGTCACGGGAACCTGGCCGAATTGTATGCAGCCTTCCCCACGCAGCTCCAAGAAGTCTCCCAACGGGCCCAAGAGACTTTCAAGAGGCGCCCATGAGCGCCCCAGAGGCCCCCTACTGACCGATTACATTGAACGCCTCATTGAGAAGGCCTTACGGCTGGTGCCGCCGACCCTGGACTAAGACTCACATGTTGCGTCCAGTGTCGGCGGAGACATGAGATCCTAACCCCGGAGGACCCTGGAGGTCCCCCGAGGTAGTCCTGGATCCGGTCCCCGGAGGTCCCCAGAGGCCCGAGGACGACCGAAAACGTCCGAAGACCTCTCTCCCTCGATCGTCGAGGGTCGGGGCAAAACTGAGGAGGAAGAGGCGGAGGAGGAGGAGGAGGCGGCTCCTCTCTCTGACCTACCTCAGAGCCGTTCTCTCGCTTCATCTCCGCCTGGTCACACCCGCGGCGGTGGGGCTGGGGTTTCAAGGTCCACCTGCCAGGACAGAGGGTCGCCCCGCATGGTCCGCGCAGCAGGAGGAGAGTGAGGAGGAGGAGGAGGAGGAAGAGGGCGAGGAGGAGAAGAAGTAGGGCGAGGAGGAGGAGGAGGAGGAGGAGGAGGGAGGAGGGAGGAGGAGGAGGAGGAGGAGGAGGGAGAGGGAGGAGGGAGGGGGAGGAGGAGGAGGGGGAGGGAGGAGGAGGAGGGAGGAGGAGGGAGGAGGGAGGAGGGAGGAGGGAGGAGGAGGAGGGAGGAGGAGGAGGAGGAGGAGGAGGGAGGAGGGAGGAGGAGGGAGGAGGGAGGGGAGGAGGGAGGGAGGGAGGGAGGGAGGGAGGGAGGGAGGGAAGGGAGGGGAGGGAGGGAGGGAGGAGGGAGGGAGGAGGAGGAGGAGGAGGAGGAGGAGAATGGAGGAGGAAGGAGGAGGAAGGAGGAGGAAGGAGGAGGAAGGAGGAGGAAGGAGGAGGAAGGAGGAGGGAGGAGGAAGGAGGAGGAAGGAGGAGGAAGGAGGAGGAGGAGGAGGAGGCGGAGGAGGAGGCGGAGGCGGAGAAGGAGGAGGAGGAGGAGGAGGAGGAGGAGGAGGAGGGAGGAGGAAAAGGAGGACCAGAGTAAACCCGAGACCCATTCACAATGCTGCAATAAACCTTCCCTCCAAGCTCCCCCATAGGCCCCTACAAATATTTATATTCATAGCAGGAAGTGCCTCGATGGAAAAAAACAACTGTTTGAAATTCTGTACCGTGTCAGAGCACCATCCTTGGGACTACAGCGACACGAATCAACCCTGACTGATGCGTCTTGACGATCCTGAATCGTGCCAGAACACATTCTTGGGACTTCAGCACCGCGAGCCAACGTAACTGTTGTGCCCTGACAAACCATGATAGCTATGAAAGTCGCGCAATCTTTCAGAACTAATGTGCGCGGCGCTAAGGCGATAGCCACATTCTGAAAAGGAGCCGCCTTCCATCCGTGAAGCTCGTGCAATTCTTGAAGCAAATGTGCGCGGCGCTAAGGCCAGAGCCACATTTTCAAAATGACCCGTCTCCATCCGCTGCTGCAATTTTTTAAAACGGGTGCGTGCGGCGCTAAGGTGAGAACCACATTTTGAAAATCACCCGCCCTCCACCCGTGAAAATGGTGAAAATTCTGAGCTTCAGGATCGTAAGCGGTGAGGAAGTCTCGGGCGAAACGCCGGGCCCGCCCTGACGACCGGCCTCGGGGTGCGACAGGAGGATATGTTTATAATGGAGACGAATGGAGGAGGTGGGAGAGGGGGAGGGGGAAGGGGAGGAGAAGGGGGAGGGGAGGGGGGCGGAGAGGGGGAGGGGAGGGGAAGGGGGAGGGCGACAAGCTAGGTGCGCTAACGTCATATCTGACGTCCTACCCCTCCCTCCCATCCCTTACCATGGCGTAGATCTCCTCTCCATTCGCACAGTCGGATGTCGAGCAGGGCAATGAATCCGGGAGGGTACGCGAGGCATGGTAGAGCACGGCATAGCATGGCGTAGAAGAGCACCGCAGAGCGTAGTATGTCGTGGCATTGCTTAGTGAAGCATTGCATCACAAAGCATTGCAACGCAAATTATGGCATCGCACCGAGGCACAGAACACAACACTTCTCTGCATGTCATGGCATGGCACCGGGTTCCTTGGAGGGTAAGTTGATCGATTTCGAGAGGTTTGTGCTGGTTTGAAGTCGCGGCCCCATGTTCAGCTCCCTGGGCTCCCCGGAAAGCTCCACGCAAGGCGGGGCTGATGGAGAGCACTCACTAGCCCTGCTTTCTACATGGGAGGGGGAGGAGAAGGGGGAGGGGGAGGGGAAGGGGGACAAACTGGGTGCGCTCGCGTCATTTCTGACGTCCTACCCCTCCCTCCCATCCCTTCACGTGGCGTAGATCTCCTCTCCATTCGCACAATCGGATGTCGACAGGGCAATCATCTCGAGAGGATGCGCAATGCATGGTAGAGCACGGTATAGCAGGGCGTAGAAGAGCACCGCAGAGCGTAGTATGTCATAGCATGGCGTGGCGTTGCGTAGTGAAGGATTGCATCACAAAGCATTGCAACGCAAATAGTGGCATCGCACAGCGACACAGAACAGAACATGGCATAGCATGGCGTTGAATATCAAAGCGTAGCCTGGCATAGCATGGCGTGACACTGCGTAGCCAAACACTGCATATCCTAGCATTGCAAATGAAGGCATGGCCTCGCACATCGGAACACAACATAGCATTTCATTGCGTGCCGTGGCATGGCACTGGCTTTAATGACGCCAGCGCTGCAGCGGGAGCACAATTCGGAACGAGCGGAAGCGCGGAAATGAGGCCAGCGCTGCAGCAGGAGCACGATTCGGAACGAGCGGAAGCGCGGAAACGAGGCCCGCTTTGCAGCGAGGGCACGATTCGGAACGAGCGGAAGCCCGACAATGAAACCAGACATCTTCCAGACATCATCAGGGAAGAGAGGAGAGTATTGTTCATGTTGTGTAATTGTGGACGGGGAGGAGGGGGAGAGGGAGGAGGAGGAGGAGGAGGAGGAGGAGGAGGAGGAGGAGGAGGAGGAGGAGGAGGAGGAGGAGGAGGAGGAGGAGGAAGAGGAAAAGGAGGAGGATGAGGAGGATAAGGAGGAGGAGGAGGAGGAGGAGGAGGAGGAGGAGGAGGAGGAGGAGGAGGAGGAGGAGAAGGATGAGGAGGGGGGAGGGAGGAGGAGGGAGGAGGAGCGAGGAGGAGGAGGGAGGAGGAGGAGAGGAGGAGGAGGAGGAGGAGGAGGAGGAGGATGAGGAGGAGGAGGAGGAGGAGGAGGAGGAGAGAGAGGAGGAGGAGGAAGGAGGAGGAGGAGGAGGAGGAGGTCGGAGGAGGAGGAGGAGGAGGAGGAGGAGGAGGAGGAGGAGGAGGAGTGAGGAGGAGGAGGAGGAGGAGGAGGAGGAGGAGGAGGAGGAGGAGGAGGAGGAGGAGGAGGAGGAGGAGGAGGAGGAGGAGGAGGAGGAGGAGGAGGAGGAGGAGGAGGAGGAGGAGGAGGAGGAGGAGGAGGAGGGAGGAGGAGGAGGAGGAGGAGGAGGAGGGAGGAGGGATGAGGAGGAGCAGGACGAGGAGGAGGAGGAGGCGGAGGAGGGGGAGGAGGAGGAGGAGGAGCAGGACGAGGAGGAGGAGGAGGAAGATGAGGAGTAGGAGGAGGAGGAGGAGGAGGAGGAGGAGGAGGAGGAGAAGGAGGAGCAGGAGCAGGAGCAGGAGCAGGAGCTGCATTCGGGTTGGTCACGCTGCGGGCGTCTGCTGCTGTTCACGCGGGATGGCGCCACCACTTTTGGTGGCAGTGCGCCATGGCTCCCTTACAAAGTGCAGGGTTTGCGCGCAGCTTTCTCCAGAGCGGTTCGACAGCTTGCGGGCGCAGGCGTTGGCGGACGCGACGGCGGACGACGAGGTTTGGGACGAGTTAGGTGTCGTGTTCAAGTACGATCAGTAGGGTGTGGCAATTTCCCCTCCCTGGGACCCCCCCTGTTCGGGCTCTTTGTCGGAGGTATTCTCGGGGTGTTTTCGTTTTCTTCGGAGGGGCAGGAGTGGGGGTTGAATGGGAATGAACGAAGTGGTCGCCGTACGAAGTGGTCGCCGTAGAGGTCATTAGCGTGGTCAACAGGGACGGTGATGTGGTGGCGTGGATAAGAATGTGGAGCTCCAGAGGGCCCCGGGGCGCGTCCGACCCAAGACGTGCGCGAGAGAGAGCCAAGTCCGCCGCGGAATGTCCCATGCTGGCCCAAGACGGGCTCGCGAGAGCCGAAGGCAGCCCAAGACAGCCCAAGAGACAGCCCGAGATCGCCCAACAAAACTTCCAAATTACCCATGAGGGCCAAAGAGAGCCCTAAGAGGACTTAAGAGCAGGAGTCAGTGAAACATCACAGGCACTCATGGTAGCTAACGTGGACCCCGAACAGTGCTTTCTTGCAATGTTTGCGGTGCAATCTAGGTGGTGCTGTCCATGTGGTGCAATGTAGTTTGTGCAATCCTTGTGGTGCAGTCTACGTAGTGCAAAACACTGCGGAACAATGCGAAGCAATGCGAAGCAGTGCGACACAATGCGAAGCAATGCAACGCAATGCAACGTACAGCAAATCAGTGCACATCAATGCACAGCAATGCAAAGCGATGCAATGCAAATCAATGCCAGCAATGCAAAGCAAGGCGAGGTAAGGCAAATCAAGCCACAGCAAGGCATTCGATGCAACTGTACAGAGCAATGCAGCGTAATGCAAGTCAGTTCAACGCAAGGCAACGCAACGGAAAACAAAGCAAGCCAATGTGCAGCGATGCAAAACCGTGCAACTCAACGCAATGCAATCCAATGCCATGCACTGCAACTTGAGGCAAGACACATCATGCCAACGCAAGACACGCATTTCAACATAAGTATCGATCGATAATGCGACGCATACCAATGCAACTCAACGCAACTCAATGCGGCTCAACATGAATGAATGTTTATCAATGCAGCGCACGCCAACCCACTGTAATTCATTACGACGCTACACAAAACAACGCAACTCAATGCAAAGCGATGCAACTCATGTCAACAACATCGCAAGGTAATGCAAGGCAATGCAAGGCAATGCAAGGTAATGTAAGATAATGCAAGGCAATGCAAGGCAATGCAAGGCAGTGCAAGGCAATGCAATGCAATGCAAGGCAATGCAAGGCAATGCAAGGCAATGCAAGACGCTGCAACTCAATGCGATGCAAACCAATGCAGCATAATGAAACACACTGCGTGATACCGCCAAGCAGTGCATATGAATGTAACACCAGACAAGTCGATGCACGCAATGCAAATCAAGCGATACAAAGGAAATCGATCCAACATAATGCAACGCATTGTGACGAGGCGGCGACGGCGACCACACGGCGGTGGACCAGACAACGGAGCCCAGACGACGGGCGGCGACGAGGCAGCGACGAGGCGGCGACAGGGCGGCGACGGCGACCACAAGGCGACGGACCCGACACCGGAGCCCAGACGACAGGCGGCGACGAAATGGCGACGGGGCGGCAACGGCGACCACAAGGCGGCGGACCCCACAATGGAACCCAATTCCTTAGAAAACAAATGACAACTGAATGCAAGCACTGTTTGGAGAACTCGTTCCGTTCCGTCCCTGGGCTATCATTTTCATTGTCTCTGGTTCAGGATGGCTCCAAGAAGGTTTCGACTATCTGTCAGTGGACGCCAAGAGTGTCCCCAGATGGTTGTTGTGCCCCATGTGAAACCCGAAAGGGCGTCCTGGTCGGCCCGATCCTTTCCTAATTTCTGCCCCCAAGCTGCACTGGTTCTCGAGAGCGTGGGTGTCCGAGCACGCGCTGGAGCTGGACTGGGCTCACGCCACTCCTTCGGGCCACACCATTTTGTATTGGTTCTGCGCGTACTCCGTGCGGCAGCCACGTCATCTGGCAGACGAACATTTATTTGGGCATCCGCGCCAGTTCAGCTGAGTCGGGCAGTCGGTCATTCACCAAGAATGACATACAGCACGGTCGTTGTCGCCATGACCAGTGCCACCATCCACAGCCAATCCATGACGAATTCATCGGGAGAACTAAAGAATCTTCCCGAAGCCAGCTCCATCGTGCACACGGATTTTTCAATGTGGGAAAAAAGCGGGCCTGGGGCGCCCGAAAACCGAAACAGTGAGAACGCGGAGGTCATGCAACAACGTTGAGCTGTTCAATGACTTTGGCCTTCTGGGCCGACCCCCGAAGGCCTCCAAAACTGCCCAAGAGACCCACTGAGAAAGGGCTCAAGACGGGCCACTGGGCCGCCTCCGCCCCTCCCCTCCCTCCTATCCCTCTTTTGTCGCCTCTTCCTTCATGCTCCCTTGGCGAGGTCCCAGACTTTCTCCTGTCGTTCTTCGACCTGGACCTCGGCGGAGCCCACCACTCCAAGGCAGTGGGGGTGCAAGCGGGGAAGGAATGGGCGGAGGGGGGAGAGAAGAGTAAGGAGGGGAGAGAGGTGCGAGGACAGATAGATGAAGGATGGAAAAGGGGAAGGAGGAGAGGAAGGAGGGAGGCGGCGCAGGGGGGCTGGGGGGGGAACAGTGAGGTCGTTCTAGCCCCCGTCTGGCGCATGAGGCTTGTGCCTGCGGCGTCTTTGGCCTCGGCCCGACCTTGCTGGGGCGACGCGGGCTGGGGCGCCCCAGGGTGAGGCTCATCCCTTTGACTAGGAAGCTGTCTGTCCATCCACGCGGAAAGCTCCTTGTCCTCTTCGTTCTCCTCCCCTTTCACCTTTCCCTCTTCCTTCTCGGCGTCGTCGTCGTCGTCCTCCTCCTCCTCCTCCTCCTCCTCCTCCTCCTCTCCTGGGCCCTGGGGGGGTCCCCCTCACCGCTGCGGCCGGATCCGCGTCGAAGTGCTGGTCACATCCGCGTCGAACTGATCGAACTCCTGGGGGGCCGATTCCGAGGCTGGCTGGGGGTGGGAGGTATGGTGGGAGGAGGGAGGGAGGGGAAAAGCTCCGCAGCACAGGCAGAAGGGGGGCAGGGAGGCACGGGCCCCGTGCGTCCCTGCAGTGGTCTCCAAGCCGTGAGATCAGCACCTGCCTTGCAGCTGTGCGTGCTGCATGCAATGCCCCGTGCATCCGTGTCGGCCCGGCATCGACCTCCTCGGGGGCCCGTCTCCTCGTCTGCTGTTCAGACTTGGCTTTCGTGTTGCGGAGGCCTCACGGCCAGTGCCGCCGACCCCCGAAAAGCGGGAGGACGGAGGCGACGACGGCGCCGACGAAGCATTTCAAAAGCGTAATGCCAAACATCGATTTGCCCTCGTGGAGTTGTCTTGGGAGTGCTCTTGGGGGTCTCTTGGGCCTCTTGGGGGCTTCTCGGGCGCCTCTTGGGGCCTCCTGGGGGCCTGTTGGGTCGGAAGGCTCGGGATGTCGGTTGGGGTTCCCTCTTTTGGGTCCGTGTTCGGGCCCTGTGCGGCCGTCTTGGGGGCCTCTTGGGCGGTTATGGGGGGGGCGTTCCTGGGCCGTCTTGGGGCTGTCTTGGATTGTTCTCATGCGCTTTCGGCAGCCTCTCGGGCTTTCTTGGGGCGAGTTTGGCAGCTTCCCGGGAAATCTTGGAGCGTCGGAAGCTCGAAAAGGCGAGGATAGACAAATTAGTGCGCCTCTGGGGACCCTCTTTGGGCTCCTCTTGGGGCCCTCTTGAGGCGTCAGAGGAGCTTCTAAGGCCGTCTTGAGGGTATCTTGGGCCGTCTTGGAGCGATCTTGGGCTGTTACTCGTGCTTTTTTCCGGGCTGGGGGCGGGTTACAGCCCCCAGGACCCCCCCCCCAGGACCCCCCTCGAGACCCCCCCGGGGGACCCCCCAGGCGCCCTGGACCCTCCCTCATCCAGACCCCCTCCGGCGGGGGAGGGATCAAAGGGAAGGTGTTTCCCTTCCAGTCGATTGCGACGTTGCTAGATTTTCTGTTAGCTGGATTTGCGGCCTCCACCTCCTCGGAGGCTAGTCAGACTTTGCTGTCATATTCACATTTATAAAAACATCCGTCGTCTTGGAGGGGATCTGCCCGAATCGATCGAAAAGGATCACCGAGCTGCAATGGTTGCGGAGTGTGACTTGATATTCCCGCACAGTCGTAATTAGTGGGCTTCAGCCAAGGTTTGCCCTCTCGTACTACCACAGTTCAGAAGGCAGAAGCCCAGGATGATGCTGCTGCTGATGATGATGATGATGATGATGATGATGATGATGATGATGATGATGTGGACGATTGATGCTGATGATGATTATGATGAGGAGGATGATGCTGATGCTGATGCTGATGCTGATGAGGATGATGATGGTGATGATGATGATGCGGATGAGGATGAGGATGACGGTGATGGTGATGGTGATAGTGATTATGACGATGCTCATGATGCTGATGATGCTGCTGCTGCTGATGATGATGATGACACATATGATGATGATGATGATGATGATGATGATGATGATGATGATGATGCTGATGATGCTCATGCTGATGCTGACGCTGATGCTGATGATTATGATGATGGTGATGATGATGATGATGATGATGATGATGATGATGATGATGATGATGATGATGATACTGATGATGGTGTGGACGATTTATGCTGATGATGGTGATCATGATACTGCTGATGCTGATCATGATACGGCTGATGCTGATGATGCTGATGCTGATGCTTATGCTGATGCTGCTGCTGATGATGATGATGATGATGATGCTGATGCGGATGAGGATGAGGATGATGGTGATGGTGATGATGCTGATGCAGATGCTGATGATGCTGATGATGCATGATGCAGATGATGATGCTGCTGATGCTAATGCTGATGGAGATGGAGGAGGTGGTGGTGATGATACTGCTGATGCTGCTGTTGATGATGATGCTGCTGATGCTGATGCTGATGATGGTGATGATGGAGGTGGTGGTGGTGATGCTGGTACTGCTGATGCTGCTGATGATGATGGTGATGCTGATGACGAGGCTGATGAGGATGGTGATGCTGCTGCTGGTGATGATGATGAGGGTGATGATGATGCTGATGATGGCGATGATGATGATGATGCGGATGATGCTGATGATGATGACGATGGTAATGCTGATGATTATGACGATGGCGATGATGGTGATTGTGATGGTGATTTTGATGGTGATGATGATGATGATGATGATGATGATGATGATGATGATGATGATGATGATGATGATGATGCTGATGATGATGATGATGATGATGATGATGATGATGATTCTGACGATGATGATGATGCTGATGCTGATGATGCTGCTGCTGATGATGCTGCTGCTGTTGATGATGCTGATGCTATCCATGATAATGGTCATGATGACGACGATGGTGATGATGGTCATGCTATTGCCGATACTACTGCTGCTGATGATGATGATGCTGATGCTGATGCTGATGAGGGTGAGGACGAGGATGAATACGAGGATGAGGATGAGGATGAGGTTGAGGATGAGGTTGAGGATAAAGATGAGGATGATGATGATGCTGATGATGCAGATGATGATGATGATGATGATGATGATGATGATGATGATGATGATGATGATGATGATGATGATGCTGATGATGATGATGATGATGATGATGATGATGATGATGATGATGATGATGATGATGATGATGATGATGATGATGATGATGTTGATGCTGATGCTGCTGAGCTGATGTGATGTGGTGAGGTGGTGGTGGTGTGGTGGTGGTGGTGGTGGTGGTGGTGGCTGTGAGGGGGGAGGGAGAGGAGGAGGAGGAGGAGAGGAGGAGGAGGAGGAGGAGGAGGAGGAGGAGGAGGAGGAGGAGGAGGAGGAGGATTCCCTCTCTGACCTACCTCAGTGCTGTTCTCTCGCTTCATCTTTGCCTGGTCCCACCCGCGACGGTGGGGCTTGGGGTTCAAGGTCCAACTGCCAGGACAGAGGGTCGCGCCGCACGGTCTGCGCAGCAGCAGGAGAGTGAGGAGGAGGAGGAGGCGGAGGAGGAGGAAGAGGAGGAGGAGGAGAAGGAGGAGGAGGAGGAGGAGGAGGAGGAGGAGGAAGAAGAGGAGCAGCAGTAGGGCGAGGAGGAGGAAGAGATGAGGAGGATGAGGAGGAGAAGGTGGAGGAGGACGAGGAGGAGGACGACGACGAGCAGGAGCAGGATGACCAGTGTAAAGCCAAGACTCATTAACGATATTGTAAACCATTCCTCCAAGTTCAAGGAAGAGCGAACAGTCTTAAAGTTGTTGTTGTTGTTGTTGTTGTTGTTGTTGTTGTTGTTGTTGTTGTTGTTGTTGTTGTTGTTGCTGTTGCTGTTGCTGTTGCTGCTGCTGCTGCTGTTGTTGTTGTTGTTGTTGTTGTTGTTGTAGTAGTTGCTTCTGCTGCTGCTGGTGTTGTTGATGATGATGCTGTTGTTGAGTTTTTGTTGCGAAGCAGTTGGTATGACTAGACACCCTTTACCCACCCCTTCGCTCGCGCCTCGGTGTTGGCTCCGGTTCCTTTGAAGATCAGGCTTGCGCTCAGGCGTTTCGGGGTTGCGCCGGAACCGGCCCCCCAACAGGAATAACCCGCTCGATACCTGCTCCTGTTCTACTCGGGGCAGGGGCTCTTGCTCGCCGCCGAAAGCGGGCTTTCCAACAAATCTGGCGCTCCTGCTGCACCATCTGGGGCAGATGGCGCACCCCCAAACAGGGCGGGAAGAGGGCACCGAACAGGTGCACAAGCAGGTGCAGGGGCGCAGCCAAGGCGGCCGGCCTGCGGTGGGGAAGAGGCGCGCCACCTGGGGTCAAAGGCGCGCCCGAAGGAAGAGGGAGGGGGGCGCAGCACCTGGGGTGGATGGCGCGCCCAAAAGGAAAGCAGTTAACTGGTGCACAAGCAGGCGGATCACGGACAAGGCGCCTCTTGGGGTGGAAGGCGCCGAGCCGTACTGTCGGGTTCCAGCGTGGGATCTGTTGCCGATCAGTTCTGTCCAGGGCAGGGAGCGTGCTGCGTAAATAATGCTCAAGGGCAAACCAGGCCCGCAGCTGCAGTCCACGCGTGCGGGACTGGTCGCTCGTGGGCCACGAGGCACCGCTGGGCCGCTTGCCGCCTTGGCCTTTACCGCTAGCGGCCTGGGCCTGCTGGTCCTGCTGTTGCCGCCTCAACATCCAGGCGGCGGGAGCGACAGACAGCGCGAATGTCGTACTGGGACTTGGCCAGGTTGTCAAGGAATTCGCGTCGGAAGATGTCGAAAATTTTGGGCTTGTATCGTCCGTTGCCCCAGCCCTTGCCGTCCCTCTGGTCGCAGGCCTTATTCCACCCTTGTACCACGCCGCAGGTGCCCTTAAGACGATTGATGGTCTCTGGCCAGGTTTCGTTCCTACGCTTTCTTGAGATCCACAGTTGGCTTCATTGGACGTCGCGCCAGGGAACCTTGTGCAGGCGGTCGTACAGATCGTCCCAGTCCCTCCGGTGAGCAGCGCCCCCTTCCAGGTTGCGGTCTTCCCAGCTGTGCCCGCTGCGCCATGGCTGTCCTTGCCCCAGGAGCTCCATCGTGCCGCGCCTGCGTTGCCGCCGGTCCACCTTGACGCCGCGTGGGACCTGTAGCGTTGCCTCCACCAGGGTGCCGTCTCAAGGGTGGCGTCGTCCGCTGCGCCACAGGTATGTATCACTGACTCCTTGGCCTTGCCCAGCGGTCCTAGGCACCACGGTGCTGCCTGTCCCCCCTAGGGGCCGGCCACCCTTTGTGATCCAGACCATTGCACACTTCCTTCCTGCTCCGCCCCGTATCATATAGCCATTGAGTTCCGATTCGAACGCCTAGGTGGAACTCCAACTGCACCTCCTCCCCCGGACCTGCTACCGATCCCCTGGGGAGGTCTGCGCAATTCGCCGCTGGAGAAGACCACACACTGGTGCTTAGGAGTGATGGCTCCGCCGCTCCGCCGTAGCTTGCGGCTGCAACGCTGACGGTCGGTGCGGCCTCCATGCGCTAGTCGCTGGCATGGCCTACGTGCAAGTCGCCGCTGGAGGGAATCACGCAGTGCTGCACAGGAGCGATAGCAGCGCTGTGGCGGGCGGCTTGAACTACGCGCGTCATTGCGATCTCCTGGCGCTGGCCGCGGGCTTGACGTGCGCGCAAGACGCTTTTCGAAGGAACCACACACTGCTACCCAGGAGCGACGGCAGCGCCATGGCCTGCGGCAACAACCGTAAGGGTCAGGGCCATCTCATTGCGCTGCCCGCGGGCCTGACCTACGCACAAGTCACCGCCGGTGGGAATCACACGGTGTTACTCAGGAGCGACGGCGACGCTGTGGCTTGCGGTAGCAACCGTAACGGTCAGTGCGATCTCCTTGCGTTGGCCGCTGGCGTGACCTGCGCGCAAGTCGCCGCCGGCGGGAGCGCACACAGTGCTGCTCAGGAGCGACGGCAGCGCCGTGGCCTGCAGCTGCAGCGATGACGGTGAGTGCGATCTCCCTGCGCTGGCCGCGGCCCTGACCTACGCGCAAGTCGTCGTGGGGACCATCAAGCAGTGCTGCTTGGGAGCGACGGCAGCGCTTTGTGGCCTGCGACGGATACTGCGCCGGTGAGTGCGACATCCCCGTGCTGACCGCGGATCTGACGTACAACGTTCACTTTGGTCCGGCACCGTTGCAGGAATCGCTCGACGGGGACACGATGCGCCTCGTGACCTCCAGCGGGGCGGAGCGCTGCAGAACCCGGGGCAGGGCCCGCCGCTCGCCTCGCGGCCATCTGGCGGGCAGCTGAGGGCAGAGCACCGCGCGGGCAGGCTGGGCCGCGCAGCCCAGCGCGTAGACGCGATCCTGCCGGACGGCCGGCGGTTCAGCGGCGTCCCAGCGGGGGAACTGGTTGCCAGCGCCTCCGAGCCTGCACGCGCGCTCTAAGGAATCGGGGGTGGACAGAACCCCCACCCTGACACGTCGATTAGTGGATTCCGTCATTTTCCAGGCTTGCGCCCGCCAGGTTTGGGCCCGATGTCGTTTTCACTAAACCACGTTTTACTAAAGGGGTTCTGTCCATCCCCGAAAGAAACGCCTTTGACGGGGGGACGCTGGCGAGAGAGAGAGAGAGACCCCGACATCCAGAGCTTCGACTTTTTCGATGTGTGTGCCTGTGGACCTTTTGACCCCTTCCCCTTCAGGGCCAGTTTTTCGCCACGAGCCGTTCTGGATTGCCCCGAGGTCCGATACCCGCTTCCAGAGGCCGAAACCCGCGACAAAGCGGCCGCCACGATTTTTCGAGGCGCCAGATGTCTTGGGGGAGAGGGAGAGAGAGTGACTCACAGCGGTTTCACTCGTATTTTTCCTAGGGCAACTTGTGGCATCTTCCGTGACTCGCCCGTGTCGCCGTTCACCGCAGAGGCCATCGCATTTCACGACGCTGTGGCCTGTGTTTCTCCCTCTGCCTTGGGCGGAGCTGGCCAAGAGAAGCGAGCTGGAGTCACCTGCTCCCGCAGGCTTCTGTGACAGCGCAGGCCTGTCACCGTGTGGCTTGAGGCGCCCAACAGAGCACGGAGAGAGGAAGAGAGAAGGGGAGAAGACAGAGAGAAGAGCGCGCGCGACGGGCCCCTCTCGGGGGGCCGCTTCGGGGAGCCCCGGGGCTGCAGCGGCCTCCAGAAGAGGCTCGGCGAGCCGTCGGTCCCGGGAACCCCAGAGAGCCCTCACATGTGCAGCCTGCAACCGGCCCCCGGGGGAAGAGGGGGAGAGGACAGAGGACGAGGGGGGGAGCACGAGCACGCGGCAGCCGAGGTCACCGTGTCGGGCTTCGACGAGTTCTTCCTTTCAAAGTCCACCGAGGTCCACTGTTGCCGCGCGATTCTTCGTGTGCGTGCGCACAATGTACGTGCATCTCTGGTCTGGCTCTCTCTGAGAGTCTCCGCCTCTTCGGGTCTTTCACCTTCTCACTCTGTCCATCCCTCTTTCCCACGGTTCTACGAGCTCCACTCCATTCCACTCCGTTTTCCTCTCCATCCCCTTCTCTCCCCCTTCTTGTTCTTTTCCATCCCCCTCCCCTCCCCTTCCCCCGTCCGCTCTCCCTTCGTCTTCGTCGTCGTCCTTCTGTCGTTGTTCTCGTCGGCGCCGCAGTCGCTGGCGTCGCGGTCGTCGCTTTCGGTGCTGTCGAGGTCGTCGTCGTTGTCGTCGTCGTCGTCGTCGTCGGAGGAGGAGGAGGATGAGGCGTCGGAGGAGGAGGAGGGCGAGGAGGAGGAGGAGGAGGAGGAGGAGGAGGAAGGATGAGGCGAAAGTGGACAAGGAGAAAGAGGAGGAGGAGGAGGAGGAGGAGGAGGAGGAGGAGGAGGAGGAGGAAAAAAGGAAAGCAGAGGAGCCAGAAGCCTCTTGAATGACTCTCGGAGTCTCCTCTGATTTCTCTCCGAAGTGACAAGGGGGATGATGATGATGATGCTGATGATGATGATGATGATGATGATGATGATGATGATGATGCTGCTGCTGCTGATGCTGATGCTGATGCTGATGATGATGATGATGATGATGATGATGATGATGATGGTGGTGGTGGTGGTGGTGGTGGTGGTGGTGATGATGATGATGATGATGATGATGATGAGGAGGAGGAGGAGGGTAATGAGGAGGATGAGGAGGAGGCTGGTAAGGATAAGGATGAGGAGGAGAAGGACGAGGGGAACGAGGAGGAGGAACAAGGACGAACAGAAGAGTCTCCTCGGATGTCACTCGGGAGTTGTTTCGAGGCCTCTTGGAGCGTCTGGGGGGCATCATGGCGGTCCGAGGGCCGTCTTTGCGCGTCTTGGGTGCCTCGGGGATCCTCTTGAGGCCTCTTGGGGGCCTTCTGGGGGCCTTTTGGGGGCCTCTTGGGCGCCTTTTGGGGCCGTCTGGGCGCCTCTCGGGACCCTCTTGGGGCGCTCTTGGGAACGGAGCCTTGGGGACGCTTGGGGGCCTGGAAGCCTCTTGGGCGCCTCTTGGGGCCGTCTGGGCGCCTCTTGGGGACCTTTGAGGGCGCTCTGGGGAGCCTTGAGGACGCTCTTGGAGCCATCTTCGATGACATCGATCAAAGAAGGGGAGGGTCGCAAGGAGCCTTGCCCCTCGAGAGTGTCTCAAGTCGCCTCTTGGACACCTCTTGGGGCGCTCTTGAGCGCTCTTGGGGCCGTCTTGGGGCTCTCTTGGGGCCGTCTTCGGCCACATGGAGCCGTCTTGAGGCCTCGGAAAGCTATCGAAAGCGAACGGGCGACGATGCAACAGTCATTAAACAAACAAAGTTTTTTGACAGATTTTGGCTTCTTGGGGGCCTCCTTGGGAGTCTCGGGGGCCTCTTGGAGCCGTCTTGTGGCGGTCTGGGGGCCTCTTGGAGCATCTTGGAAACCATATTGGGCGATCTTGCGCTATCTTGAGCCATCTTGGAGGTCATCTTGGGTTCTCTGAGGCCTCTTGGAGCCGTCTTGGGCCATCTTGGACGCTCTTACCCCTCGCGACCCCGCCCGTCCAGGTCCAGGGTAGGGGGTAGGGGGAGGGGTCAAGCTACCCACCCGCCCGCAAGCCGTCTAGCTCACTCCTACCCGGGAGTCAGCATATCGCGTAAGAACGCCGCAGACGCCACGGGTTCCATTTGCACTAGACCTTGGAGGCCCAAGCGTGCGAGGCGCGCCAGGTGCGGCACGTGCTCCACGTGCGCCCAGTGTTCCACGTGCTCCAGCCGCGCCAGGTGCGCCAGGCACCGGGCACCAATAGGGGCTCCACCTCCGTACGCCGCAACTGCTCATCGGAAACAATTAGGCCCCCCCATCTGGGGCTAGCCTTCCATTCGGGGGCCTTCAAAACAACCCTTTGAGGCCATCTTTGGGCCACCTTGGGGCGCTCTTGGGACCGTCTCGGAGGCCTCGTGGGCACGGCTTGGAGCTCTCTTGGGCCTTCCACCAGGAGGCCTTCTCTCTCAGGTCTTCAAAACCGCCTCTTGGCGCCCTCTTGGCGCCAACTTGGGGCGTTCATGTGCTGGCTTCGAAGCCTCTTGAGCCCGACTTTGGAGCTTTCTTGGCCAGTTTTGGAGCCATTTGCAGGTTTCGAAAGCCCATCGGAAACGATAAGGCGAAAAGGCAGCAGACACTGATGTGTCAAACAAGTCGGTCGACCACCTGCGCCCAGAAGGCAGGTGGGATCTGCTGGCACCCCAGCCGTCCCTCTAAAATACCCATCCAAAATGGTCGCGGGGCGGCCGCGCATGCTCCAAATGTGGAAGCAGAGTGCGTTTTCTATTGCTTTTTGACAGGGATGGCGGGGGGGCGGCCCTCATGGAGTTAGCATGGTTCCGGGTTGGACGTCGGCCGGGTGGGGGAGGGGGTGTATCTTCATGGGGAACAGTGATAGATCCCCCCCGAAGGGGAAGAAGGGGGTTGGAAAGGAAGCTCCTTAGACCACCTACGTCCAGAGGGCTGGTCAAATTTCACTCAGAGGAGCCCTGGCCAGAGACGTCCTCACACTCAAGAGCGGCGTTCTCGGCCAGGACTTGAACACCCAGTTACAGCTGCAACAACAACAGCAACAACAACAGCAACACTAGCAACAGCAATCAGAACAACAACAACAACACCATCAACAACGACGATGACGACAACAACAACACCATTTTCAAGCTGTTCGCTCTTATCAGCGTGCGTGCCATTCAACACGTATATCCTAAGCCCTCGATGCTCGCCCTCTTCGTCTTCGATCGTACCCCTTTGGGGGTATACCTTCGTTACCTGCAGCGTGTATTTCATGCAGCCCTCACTGCAGGGGAAGAGACTGCGGATGGAAGAAAGAGATAAAGGGGAGGAAGGAGGATGGAGCACGAGAGAGAGAGGGAGAGAGAGAGAGAGAGAGTAGCAGGAGGGGGGCTAGAGGAGCAGAAAACACGTGGCAGAACAAGACGGGCAGATCGGGCGCGTAGACCCTAACAGGCGGGTCGGGAAGGCGGGACCAGGCGGCCAGGTCGAGCAGGTGGGTTGCTGAAGCGTGCGTCCTGCAGGAGTCGCGAGGCTCGAGCGATAGCGCGATTTTCAAATTAATCGTGAGATAGGCCAAAGCGAGAGCCTGATTCCTAAGTGTCGAGTGCGCCTGAATAAACTGCGAGGAAGTCCCACGCGAGAGCGCGATTCTGCATACATTGCGAGGTCCCACGCGAGAGCGCGATTTGGGAACAACTTGTGAGGAAGTATGAGGCGGGGGCCGCCGTTGTTGTTGTTGTAGCTTGGGGGCCAGGGGCCCAATTCTGAGACTCAAGACTCCCTGATAAAAGACAGGGCGCGAGCCCCAGGAAGGGCACTTCAACTGAAAAATACACTGCCCCAGAGGGGGGATCAACAATATTTTTTCTTCAGCAGTGAGAGTTCAACAACAACAACAACAGCGGCTCCAGGTCAGTATCTCCTCGCAGGTTGCTGGGAGGCGCCCCTGGCAGTGATGTCCTCGCACTCTCAGGACTCGCGCCCTCGCCCGAGGCCAGCTGGCAACTTACATTCGCCATGTGAGAAACGGGTCCTGAGGGAAACGGGTCCTGAGGTGTTTCTGCGTTTTCGAGCTCTCGGGGCCGTCTAATGGCCCCGGGACAATCAGAAAACGGCTCAGGATGAAGATCTCGCCCTGGGGGGAAGGCCCCGGGGCCCAAGACCCGTTTCTCCCACGACCCGCTTCCCCCGTGCTAATGCACGTACGGATTGGTGAAGGCTCAAAACAACGACTCCCGCTCGCTAGGTCTCCCTGCAACTCGCTTTAGGAAGCGCGTTAGGGCAGGAAGCGCGCCAGCAGTCTGCGCGCTCCCATCTCTGAGCCCGCTGTTTTTGTTTCAAACTGGACTTCTCCTCCCTCCTCCCGCTCTCCCTGCCCCCCTTCCTTCCCTCTCTTCCCTCCTTCACATTTCAGAGTCCGAGTTCTGTTCTCTTGTGCCCTCTTTAACTCTGTCGAGGTCTGCCTTGGAGCTGACATGAATATGCAGCATACCCCCCCAAGAGGGGGCACGTGCAGGGACGAAGATGGCTGGTACAAAGGAGATGGATACTCGGCCACGCGCAGAGGGGGGTAGGGGGAGGGGGTCAGGCTTCTTGAAGCACCCACTGCTTCTTAGAAGGTGCGGGCTTTGGTCACAGATGTAGGGCGGGCAGCTTCAAGAAGCAGCCTCCTTCTAATGAGCTTCTCCCCCTCCCCCTACCCCCCTTGTGCGCGCCGCTAAGATACACAGAAGTGAGCGGCACGCGAGCAAGTGAGAGCGGTCAATCCTCAAGTGGGCGCCGCCGCTGCCGTTGCCGTCCGCGGCGCAGCCGCGGCGAGGTCCTGCACACGATGATCGCGGGCGGCGCCGCGAGCGCCTCAGCTACCCGTCGCCGACGCCGCCGCCGTCGCCGCCACCGTCGCCGCCACCATCGCCGTCGCTGCCACCGTCGCCGTCGCCGTCGCCGTCGCCGTCGTCGTAGTTAGTGGTGGCGGTCGTCGTCGCCCACCTCGCCGAACGCTTGCGTGCGGCGCCGACTTCTGCCGGCGGGCCCGCCCGCGCTGCGCGGGTGACGGCGCGCCGGGGGCGCGGCCGTGCCGCGAAGGCGGCGCTCGGGCCGCCCGCGGGGGCGCCCGCGCCTGGCGCGCTGCAGTCTCGAGGCCGGAGGTCAGAGGAGGAGAACAGACCGATTCGGCCACGCGCAGAGGTGGTTCAGAAGGGGGAGGGGGGAACGAGGCTGCTTCTCAGAAGGCGCGGGTATTTCCCTCTGCGCGCCGCCAACCGATGCCGTTCGGTCTTCAAATCATGGGGGCCTTCTATGTCTTCGCAATGCCGTCATTCGAGAGCGTCAGTGTGCGATCGTGTCTGGTAGTCGACGAGAAGGCGCCGATTTAGCGCCGATTTAGCGTCGACTAGCGTCGTTTCTACGTTTCGATTTAGCGTCGATAAGCGTCTGTTGGTGTCGATTCAGACCCTCTCGAGTCATGATCAAATCATGACGGAGGGCTTTTCCTTATTTTCGGACTATGGGGTCCTCATTGTGCCTCGGGAATGTCAAAAACCGATTCAGGATGGGAAGCCTGTCCAGGGGAGTGAGTCGACACCTTCTGGGGGGTTGACGTTATGACAAAATCATGACGTCGGTACGTACGGCGTTTTTTCTCGATTTCGGCTTCAGGGTTTGTTATCAGTCCCTGGGACCACCAAACATTGACCCAGGGCGTAAAGCTGGTTCCAGGGAAATAGTCGGGGCCAGAGGTCAGCGGAGGAACATTTTCGGGGCTCACGTAGCGGGGCTCAGGGCTAGCGAGGCTCAGCCAGATCGCCTGATCCTGACGGATCGGATCTTGGCCGAGCCGGGTTTAGGAGCCGCTCGCGGCCCTGGAGGTGGTTTTCCGTATTGGCCAAGCTGGGTTTGGGAAGCCCCGCAAAAAGTTGCAGAGCAGTTTTTTGAAAGTTGCCTGAGCCAGGTTTGCACCGAGACGGGGTAACCCACTCACGCCCACAAGATACCGACACCGCTACCCTTCCTTCGTCGGCACGGCTGGTTTCGCTCCGCCTCGGAGTGCTGGTCAGAACGCGCCCGGGGAGAGTTCCAGGGAGTAGCGGTATCGGTACTTGCTGGTTCCTCCACAGCTGGGTTTGTCCAAGCCCATCCTGGGCCCAGGATCGGTGTGCATGCCTTCCCTCCCAGGCGAAGGGGGGCGCATGCACCGATCCTGGGCCCAGGACGAGCCTGGCCGCGGGCGTGCAAACGTGGCGTGCTCCGCGGGGTGGCTCGGCAGCCTTTCCGTCGGCTCGGCCGTGCCCGATCGCACCTCCGTGCGGCTGCTGCCGCGGCGCGAGCCCCTGCCGGCCCTCGGCCTGCCCCGCGCTGCCCCCGAAGGGCCGGCCCGTCGGACCGGGCTGTGCGCGCTCGCTCGCGCTGCTGCTTCGGGTCGGGCGGAGGGTGGGCTCGGGCAAGGGGGGGGAGGGATGGCAGAATCTGCTGCCCGTGCAGCCGCTTCGGGCCCCACCGGGCGCCTCCGTCGATACACTGGCGCCTCTGGCGCCCGGAGGCGCCAGGGAAGTCGGCCACGCGAGTTGCTGTCCGGGGCCCCCTAACGTTGCGGCGGCCACACCGTGTGGTCAGTCATAATGATGATGATGATGATGAAGATGAAGATGAAGATGAAGATGATGATGATGATGATGATGATGATGATGATGATGATGATGATGATGATGATGGTGATGGTGATGGTGATGGTGATGGTGATGGTGATGATGAGGATGATGATGAGGATGAGGATGAGCATGATGATGATGATGATGATGATGATGATGATGATGATGATGATGATGATGATGATGATGATGATGATGGTGATCATCAGTGTGCTGATGATGGTGGTGGTGGTGATGATGATGAGGATGATGATGATGATGATGATGATGGTGGTGATGATGATGATGATGATGATGATGATGATGCTGATCATGATGATGGTGGGTGTGATGATGATGATGATGATGATGATGATGATGATGATGATGATGATGATGATGACGATGAGGAGGGGGAGGAGGAGCGGGATGTGGGAGGAGGAGGAGGAGGAGGAAGAGGAGATGGAGGAAGAGGAGGAGGAGATGGAGGAGGAGAAGGGCAAGGAGGAGGAGGAGGAAGAGGAAAAGGAGGAGGAGGAGGAGGAGGAGGAGGGGCATGGAGGAGGAGGAGGGGGAGGAAGGGCAGGGGGGGAGTAGGTGGAGGAGGAGGAGGAGGAGGAGGAGGAGCAGGAGTAGGTGATGATGATGATGACGATGATGATGATGATGATGATGATGATGATGATGATGATGATGATGATGATGATGATGATGAGGAGGAGGAGGAGGAGGAGGAGGAGGAGGAGGAACATGTGGATGATGCTGCTGCTGCTGCTGATGATGATGATGATGATGATGATGATGATGATGATGATAATGCTCATGCTGATGATGCTGATGATGATGAGGATGAGGATGATGATGCTGATGATGATGATGATGATGCTGATGCTGATGCTGATGATGATGAGGAGGAGGATGATGATGATGAGTAGAAGGAGGAGGAGGAGGACCAGTGTAAACCCAAGACTCATCAACGCTACCCTTCCTCCAAGTTCCCTCTCCATAGGCTCCAGCACGGATTCATTTTCACTAAGGGAAATGCCCGGTTG
Source organism: Prorocentrum cordatum (assembly GCA_963575745.1). Taxonomy (NCBI): domain Eukaryota; class Dinophyceae; order Prorocentrales; family Prorocentraceae; genus Prorocentrum; species Prorocentrum cordatum. The sequence continues at coordinate 313,093 of CAUYUJ010011068.1, read as the reverse complement.
GAAGACAACCATTTGAGAATCCGGAATTGTGCCAGAACTCCATTCCTGGGACTGCAACGCAGCGAACCACCGTTACTATTGCGTCTTGACAATCCCGAATCGTGCCAGAATGCCACTCCCGGGACTTCAACACCGCGATACAACGTGACTGTTGCGCCCTGACGTTCCGACATCGTGCCAAAATGCCATTTCTGGGACGTTAGCCATTCGATTTTTTGAATCTTCTGCAATCGCTTAAGACGAATGTGCGCGGCGCGAAGGCGAGGGCCACATTTCGAAAAGGAGCCACCCTCCATCCATAAAGCTCTTGCAAATTTTGAAATGAACGTAAGCGGCGCTATGGCGAGAGCCACATTCTGACAAGGTGCCGCCGTCCACCTTTGAGTGAAGCTTGTGCTCATCTTTAAGACGAGTGTGCGTGGCGCTAAGGCGAGAGCCACATTTTGAAAATGAGCCGCCCTGCATCCGTGAAGCTCTTGCAAACTTTTAAACGAGTGTGCGCGGCGCTAACGCGAGAGCCATATTTTGAAAACGGGCCGTCCTCTCTTCGTGAAGCTGTTGCAAATTTCAAGCTTCAGGATCACTCATGGCGACGAAGCTTCAAGCGAAACGCCCGGCCCGCCCTTTCATCCGGTTCGTGGTGCGACAGGGAGGAATTGTTTATATGGAGTAGAAATGGAGGAGGAGGGGGAGGAGGGAGAGGAGGAGGAGGAGGAGGAGGAATAGGAGAAGGAGGAGAAAGAGGCGGAGGAGGAGGAAGAGGAGGAGGAGGAGGGGGGGAGGAGGAGGAAGAGGGGGATGGAGAAGGAGTAGGAAGAGGAGATGGGGGAAGAGGCGGAGGAGGAGGAGGAGGAGGAGCAGGAGGGGCAGAAGGAGGAGGAAGTTTGGCATGCCGTTGTGGCCGCGGCTGCCTCTGCCGGGAGGGCCCCGCCGCGGCTGCGCCCGTGCGGTCGCGACCGCGCCCGACCGCCCCGAAGTACCCAAGAAGAGAAAGATGAGGAAACATATTACGACTACTACTACGACGACGACGACGACTACTACTATCATTACTACGACTGCGACGACGACTACTACTACTACTGCTACTACTACTACTACTACTGCTACTACCACTACTACTATTACTACGACTACTACTACGACTATTGCTGCTACTACTACTGTTACTAGTACGACGACGGCGACGACTACTACTACTCATATTACTACGACTACGACTACTACTACGACTACTACGACGACTACTGCTATTAATTCTACGACTACTCCTACTACTACGACTACTACTACGACTACTACTACTACTACTACTACTGCGACTACTACTACTACTACTACTACTACTACTACTACTATTACTACGACTACTACTACTACTACGACTACTACCACGACGGCGACTACTAATAGTACTACTATGATTTTTACGACCATTTCTACTAGGACGACTACTACTATTACTACTGCTACTACAACTATTACTACTGTTACTACTACTACTACTACTACTACTACGACTACCGCCACTACTACTACTACTACTACTACTATTACTACTACGACGCCGACGACGACTACTACTACTATTACTACTACTTCTACTACTACTACTACTCCTACGACGACGACTACTACTACTACTACTACTATTACTACGACTCCTACTAGTACGACTACTACTACTATTACTACTACTACTACTACTACTACTACTACTATTACTACTACTACTACTGCTACTAGTACTACTACTACTACTAGTACTACTACTACTACGCCTACTACTACTACTATTACTACTACGACGACGACGTCGACGACGACGACGACATCGACGTCGACGACGACTACTATTACTACTACTACGAGTACTACTACGAGGACGACAGTAGTAGTACTACTATCACTATCACTACGACTAATACTAGTACTAGTAGTACTACTACTACTACTACTACTACGATTCTTACTTCTACGACTACTACTACCACTACTACTACTATTACTACTACTACTACTACTACTACTAGTACTAGTACTACTGCTACTACGACTACCGCTAGTACTACTAGTATTTCTACTACGACGACGACGACGACTACTACTACTATTACTACGACTACTGCTACTACTACTGCCACTACTACTACTACTACTACTACTATTACCACTACTACTACTATTACTACTACTAATACTAATATTATTACTACTACTACGACGACTCTACTACGACGACGACGACTATTATTACTATTACTACGACTACTACTACGACTACTACGACTACTACGACTACTACTACTATTCCTTCTACTACTACGCATACTACTACGCATACTACTACGCATACTACTACTACTGTTACTACTACGACGACGACGACGTCGACGACGACGACGACCACCTAGTAGTAGTAGTAGTAGTAGTAGTAGTAGTAGTAGTAGTAGTAGTAGTAGTAGTAGTATTACTATTACTACTACTACTACTGCTACTACAACAACTACCTCTTACTACTACTACTACTACTACTACTACTACTACTACTACTACGACTACTATTACTACTACTACGACTACTACTAGTACTACTCGTACTACGGCGAAACATATATCCATAAAGATATCACTACTACTCGTAACTCGAAGAAATAGTATCAATAATAATACGAAAGGCAAATTCATTAGTAGAGGGCGAACCATAAGGTGGATGATGAATCAGAAGAACAACAAGGATAACCATAATATTAATCGTAAGGAGAGGGGGAACGATAATCATATTAATAATGACGACGCCCAAGGCGTGGCGCGGGGAGGGCGCCCGGCCGCGGGCAGCCGAGCGCGGGGCTGAGGAGTTCCAGTCCCCCGACGCGGCGGCCCCGGTCGACTGCCCTGGCGACCCGATGAACCTGTCCCCGGAGCGCTGCCACGTCGATCGAGAGGGAAGGCAACTGCATAGGTATGAACTTTCGACGGTCCGCGTGGACTGTCTTGACTCGGCGCTGGAGCCCCCTGGCGGCGCCTCCGGCGCCGTTCCTGGCGCGCTCCGCGCGCCAGGGAGGGGGGGCCCGCGCAGACCCAAGAAGTCCGCGCGTACCGTCGAAAGGTTCTGCTTACACCGTGTATTCTTTTTCGATTCCATGCCTCGGGTCCTGAGATGGAAGCGGGTCCTGAGGTTTTTCACCGTTTTCGGGCTCTCGGGTCCCTCCACGGGCCCCGGGAGTGTCAGAAAACGGCTCAGGACGATCAAGAGGCTCTGGGGGAAGGCCCCAGTGTCCAGGACCCGACTCCCTCAGGACCCTTTTCCCCCATGCTGACGCGTCCATGCCCAGAAGGAGGATGGTGATGGTGATGGTGACGGTAATGAAGAAGACGAGGAGGAGGGTCGCTGCTGCAGCACGAGCAGTGGGGACGGCGAGAGCTCGCTCCTCGGTTTCGGTTCTGGCATTGTGATCGACGGGAGGCATCAAGTCATGGCGCTTGGCGTATGCCCACCAGCCCGTAGCCCCCCCTGGCTCAAGGCCACTGCGGCGCGAGGACCCCAGCCCCGCGCCGCCTGCTCGGCCAGCCGCCGCTGCAGGGCCATGGCGGTCGCCTGCGGCGGGAATCACACGGCGCTGTTGCTGGCAGACGGCGAGGCGCTCCTCTTCGGGAACAACGGCGACGGCCAGTGCGCTCTGCCCGCCGTGCGCCTGCGCGGCCGCGGGGTGGCGCAGGCCGCCTGCGGCGACTTTCACACGGCGCTGGTGCTGGCAGACGGCGAGGCGCTCCTCTTCGGGAGTAACTTTCTGGGCCAGTGCGCTCTGCCCGCCGAGCGCCTGCGCGGCCGCAGGGTGGCGCAGGCCGCCTGCGGCGGGTGTCACACGGCGCTGGTGCTGGCAGACGGCGAGGTGCTCCTCTTCGGGGGGAGCTCCGAGGGCCGCGTTCTGCCCGCCGAGCGCCTGCGCGGCCGCAGGGTGGCGCCCTCGAGGCTGTAGCTGAGACTCCTTGAAACTCACACGCCGGATCGGCGGATTTACGGACTTGACGTCGTATCAAGATTGGTTCAGGAACGGTGCGCAGCGATTGTAATCACCTCCGTGGAGCTAACTACGTGGAGTTATTGCGCCAACGTGAGTAAAAAGCCGAACATATCTTCTGCCTGATCTCCCCATGCGCGCTGCCTGCGGGACCTTGCCGACGGCCATCGCTGTCTCGTCCTTGCTGCGGCCGCTGCTCCGCAGGCATCGCTGGCCCGGCCAACTCTTTCCCGCCTCCCGGCGTCCTCTCCTCCTCCTCCTCCTCCTCCTCCTCCTCAGCCTCTTCCTCCTCCTCCTTCTCTTGCTCGCCGACTGTGATTTCGGAGGCATCGAGGGCCTGGCTGGCACCCAAGATGGGGCTGGAGCAGCAGCCCGCCCTTGCACGGCCGCCTGCCGAAGGCTCGAGGCCGACGATGCCTGCTGGAATGGTGGGGGGCTTGGCGTGGGGGTTGGCTTTGTTCGGCTTCCCGGGTCGGGCTGCGGCCGGAGCCCCCGGTGCCCGTGTTGTTGAGCGCAGGAACCGTGCGGCTCGATCCGAATTGGACATTGATTCGTCAGAGTTTGAACCCTGGCCTGTGGGGCGTCCTTGGCCCCGGGTGGCGACTTCTTTGAGGTCGATGTGCCGCCCCTGTGTTGATGCATGTTGGAATGCGATCGCTTCCCCAGCGGGTGCCGAACTCCTCCTTCTCCTCCTCCTCCTCTTCCTCCATCCTCTCCGTCCATCCCCGGGTTCGCGCCTTCTGCTTGCGCCCCAGCACGCATGGCAGCTATTTTGCCATCGAGCCGCGCTTGTTATTCCCCATATCCTAAGTATGGGGTTCTTGTTATTGGCGGACCGCGCGGGAGGAGAGAGAGAACACACCACTCCTCTCACTCATACCCACTCACTCATCACTCAGACTCACTCACCACTCACACCCACTCATCACTCAGACTCACTCATCACTCAGACTCACTCATCACTCGGACTCAGTCATGACGCAGACTCATCACTCATCACTCAGACTCACTCATCACTCATACTCACTCATCGCTCGGACTCTTTCATCATACTCACTCGTACTTGTACTCATACATTCACTACACTCACTCAGGTCCACTCATCGGATGACTCACACACGCTGATGTTGAGGATGTCTCAGGCGATTCTGTGGCTTCAGCATTCCTAAGGGGAGCGGCGGGGGGGTATTGCACTCGGCCCCTTTCGCGGGATTTTGTGGCGATGTCTCGAGCGGTCGGTTTGCCTGTTTTCTGTCCCAACATCCTTCGCTTTCGGAGCAGATTTGGAGGGAGGATGTCTCGAGCGAGGCGCTCATTTTCACGTTCCTAAGGGGAGCGGCGGGGGGGTATTGCACTCGGCCCCTTTCGCGGGATTTTGTGGGGATGTCTCGAGCGGTTTGCCTGTTTTCTGTGCCAACATCCTTCGCTTTCGGAGCAGATTTGGAGGATGTCTCGATCGGTTTGCTTCTTTTGGTGGCCAGGCTCGTGGGCGCAGATTCTTCTCAGGATGCCACAGGAGGCTCCAACAGGCTCCAGGAGGCCCCAGGAGACCACATGAGGTCCCAGGAGGCATCAGGAGGCCACAGAAAGACTCAACAGGCAACAGGATGTCCCAAGAGGCTCCAGGAGGCCCCAGGAAGCTCCAGAGGGCCTCAGGAAACCACAGGAGGCCCCAGGAGGCAACAGGAAACGCCAGGAGGCCTCGGAAGGCAACAGGAGGCCCCGAGAGGCCCCAGGAGCAGGAGGCCTCAGAAAGGCAACAGGAGTGGCTCCAATCCCATGTGTTTTACGTATGCTCCTATCGATTGGGCCTCACCTGGAACACGATTCTTTGATGTTATACGTATGTTTCTATATATTGTCCTTCGCCTGTGTACACAATCCTACATGTTTTAGTTATGTTCCTATATATTGGGCCTCTCCTGGGGCACGAGTCCTTGGTGTTTTACGCGTGTTCCTATAGATTGCCCTTCTCCTGTGGCTCTAATCCGAGATGTTTTATGTACGTCTGTTGCTATATATTGCGCCTCTCCTGGGGCGCGAAACCTCCCTAGGAGGTCCCAGGAGGCCCCAAGAGGCTCCTGGAGACCCCAGGAAGCCCCAGTAGGTTTCAGGAGGCCCCAGGAGGCCCCAGGCTCATGCATAAAGACGCGCTCGTACTACTGAGGCTCATTCACACTCCAATTCATTCGCAGTCAGATTTATGTCCAGACCGTCACAACTGAAACCCGTGTATATTCGACAGCTCTTGCGCCTAGACATTTACGGCGGACAGGTCCATGCGAATAGATGCACATATGGGGAGCTCCACGCAGTGAATAATTTCTGCACGCTTCTGTACAGATAGCAGCACCACTCGACCCGGAGTTCTCATGGAACAGCCTCGGTGACGCCATCCGAAACAGCCTGCAGAGGCTCGTCGAGGACCCCGCCATGGGGGTTGTACTGTGAACCGTCTCTGGGCTTCACCCCCACCAGTACTCCATAGCCGACGCACCAAGGCAGCCCGGCCGGCTCGACCGCAAGGCATGGGGCCATCTAGGATTCTGCTGCGACGTCGAGCTGGGCATTAACGCAAACAACCTTGTCTACAACCTAACGTGGGCCGCTCTGGTCTGGTTCCTCGGATTGGGCCCCCCCTGGGCCAACTCGCACCTGGCGGTCCCCGAGGCGCCGCTCCCCCCCCTACCCGATGTGAAAGGCGTCAGCCACCTCCCGAAGGGCGCCAGCCGCTGCACTCCCCCCGACGTGCTACAGCTGCTTCCACAGGCATGGAGCCAAGAGACAGGGGGATGCAGGCGGCACCGCGCACACCCAGGGATGCAGCACCTGAAGTCCCTGCTCCGCCCAGGACAAGCCAACTCGGAGCTAAGGCGCTCCCTCTTCAGCAGCGACGGACTCCCCCTGGACACCCCCGCGCTCAGTGTCCTCCTAGTGGTTATGATGCTCCAACTGCGCGGGCCCCGAGCGACGCTATGGCCCTTCCCACACCCAGAGGCCACCGGGGACATCATCAAAGCAACCATGGGCATCTGCTACCCCTGGCAGAGTGTCCACAAAGAATACATAACCAAATTTGCAGGGGCCTGGGGCTTCGACCTGTGACCTCTCATCCCTCCACGGGAGAATGGAGGACACAATCAAGCATATCAGCACGCTCGCCACCTATGCCCACCACCACCAGGTTGCAACCAACCACGGGTGCCCAACCACCTGGGCAGGGATGCTGAATTGCAAGTTCTCGCTGGAGGCCCCCATCAGGGTCCTGGAGGAGATAGTCAAACCTGCCGCGATCAAGTCCCAGAGCAAGGAAAAGTGTTCCTTCTGCACGCTGCACAAGGAGCTCAGCGGGTCCGAGGACGGGCTCGGTTGCTCAATGGCAGACCTGGAATACATCGGCGGAGGAATCGCCATGTCCAACAGGCGGCTCGACGAAGACTCCCCTGCATCCCCGGCCCCCGGTACAACACCCACCCCACCAAAGGTAAGTGACGACAGATTCCACGTCAGGCGGCAGGACGACGGCAGCTTCGACTGCGACGGAGACGGCTGCCCAAACACGGGAATCAAAGGCACGGCCGGCACCTGGGAGGATGACGGCACATTGGAACTTCTGGCGCAAAACCGCTCCCAAGCGTACATGCAGGGCAAAAACTGCAGGTGGCTCTGCGAGCAGTGCTGGATCAAGTCGCTGGAAAGGAGGGGCATCGAGGTCCCCCTAGCCGCGCACGACCGCGGCAACAAGAAGTCGCTCCAGCAGCGCCTACAGGCGTACAAGCGCACTTTGGACGAGGCTCGCTACAGGAGGAGAGCCCGCGCTCTCCCTTCCCTGGAGTTGCTCCCACTTGGGTGCGGGCGGTCAGACACAGCGCAGTCTCCCTCCAGCCTGCGTGACCTTGTCATGAACGCTCCACCCCGCCCGTCTACAGGCCGCAGGCGGTCGGCACCGCCCTCCCAGCTCACAAGCTGTCCGACGGCAGATTCGGGCCCGACTCGCACCACTCGAACACCTACTCCGCCAAGTGCGACACCTGCCCCGTGGGATCGCCGCTGCTCGTGTGGTCGGCAACCAGTCCCGCCCTCGGCTGCTTCATGTGGAGCCCAGAGCCAGGGGCGCCGTGCAACGCCGAGACAAGGCTACCGCCATGGGGCACTATGCCCGCGCTCTGGACCCAGCAGCAGTGGAACGCAGGATAGGCTTGCAGCCGGCGCCTCATCCACATCTGGAACGTGGCGCCCGTCACGCTCGACCGCATCCTGGACCAGCACTCCTCCAGTGTATGCCCCACCGCGCCAGCCAAGCGCGCAGCAGTTGCGGAAGTGCAAACGGAAAGCTACGATATCAGTGTCTACCCCCCCCCAACTGGCGTCGATGCAGCTGCCAAGGACACGTATTCAAGGCAATCGGCCACTGGGGACGAGCTGACCCCCAGCGGCAGGGAGCGCGACAGCGGTGCAGGGGAAGGTAGCGAGCCAGACAGGGCTGCACGTGACATCCAATCCTTGTTCCCCGACGTTGCCCCGCCAGAGGGCCCCGTTCTACCGGCCCGCTCCGCTTTCGGGCTCGCCGGGGTGGAGTCCGACGGCCCCGTGCGCTCCTTGGTGAAGTGCCTTCTGGAATGGAACCACTCCGTCTACAAATGTTGGGCTGATTTCGTGCTGCAGCGCGGTGCAGGGATCTCAGGGGGCAAAACCGACGAGGGGTCGTGGCCCCCTGCGCGCCTGCTCCCTTTCCTGGGCATGATCTACGGGGATGCGATCCCGAGCGACTGTCGCCCCCCCAACGTCCCATGGGACGGGCAGCGGGCCGCAGTGGCACGAGTGGTTTACCACTTAACAAAGTCCAACGGGAAGTACGAGGACATGTGGTGCAGCTACGCTGCAATCCTGACCGGGCAGAGAGGGCAGTGCCCCCTCTGTCAGCGGATCAGCGCACTGTTGACATACCTCATGGGGATCGACCGCGCCGCCCTTGCCTACGGCGCCATCAGCGTCCTGGCCCGCCGAGACCCACGCGAGGCAGACGCAGGCTCCACAGCGGCGGCCGAATCCCCAGCAGCAACCTGGCTGAACAGAGCAGACGAAACCGTTGCCCCCCCCCGGCAGACAGCCTCGGACCCGTGCAGGAGGACACCTCTGTCCACGCTCCAAGAGCAACCCCCCGCGCTACAGGGGCAGGCGGGGGAGGTGGCCCTCCGACGGAGGGGGGGGGCCCAACCGACCAGGCAGGCAGAAACGAAGGCGAACCGGAGGGGATCGACTGGGACGGAGACAAGAAGAGCGAGTCAGACACAGCCAAGGACTCGAGCCCGGCGGTCAGCCCAACCCTTGTGGCGGACGAGGGAGAGGAGGGGGGCGTTGACCCTCTCAACCTCTTGAAGGGCCCACCCAGCAGGCCCGACGCCTGGCCCCCATTCGACCGGATCGTAGATCGGGGCGCCATCCGTGAAGTCAGGAGGGCGAGAGACAGCCCGCAAAGAGCAAGCAGCTCAACCTGGAGAATCAACGGCGCCAGGGGCGACCGCGTCCTCAGCCGCGCGACTGGGGGCAAGGGCCGCCAGCGACCCGTGTGGGAGGACACCAAGGGCGGAGATGGCCGTGCCACCAAATGTCCAAGAGGCGACCCAGCGAGAGTGCAGATCCACGAGGCGCCCTGGTGAGGACCACGTAGCCGCCCCGCGAAGACCCAAGCGACCCCATGGGGGGCATCCCCATGTACATGTGCTCCGTTTCAGATGCAGACGCTGCGAGGAAGGAACCCGTGCAGGATAAGATAATACGCCTGCGAACGACGCTGGGGGGAGCGTCCAATGGAATTTGGGCCGCATGGGTGAAGAGGGCTGCCCTGAGGCAGGAACTCGGCGGAAGCCAAAAGCACGACCCTAAACTGAACGCGGTGCAGTCGTGCAGCGAGTTCCTCCAGGCTTGGAATGACGCAGGGTATGGCGCTTACAAGATGGACAGCGACCTAGAGCTCAGCGTCCACTGGCCTTCTGTCAAGGACAAGCACATGAAGCTCATGCACCGCGACTCCCGAGCGCGCGCTCAACGCGATCCCGACAGCAGCAGTAGACCTGCCCCATGGACGGCAGAGGGCAGGACAGCCACTGCGGCGGCTGTGCATGCCCGATGGGCAGGCGCCATCGGCTCAGCCAGCTCCAGCCAGTGGCAGGACTGGCAGGAGTGGAACTCCTGGGGCCAGCAGAATGCCCCATGGACGGACACGGACTGGAAAGGAAAAGGTAAGCGGTACTCCCCCAGGGGGGGCGACTGGTGCACGGACAAGCGCGCCCGATTGTGGGCCTGGGAGGACTTGTACGCCCAGGGCTAGCAGGGCCCGGTCAACCTGTCAGCGCACCCCCGGCCCTCCTGGCCAGTGGCCCCCGCCACCCTCGCCACCTTCCCCCCCCCCCCGTGAGGGGCTGTTTCACCTCGCAGCGCCCGGCCTTGGCCGTGATACCCTGGGGCAGCATCCGCTGGGGCGGGGGTCGCCCCGCATTTCACCCAAGGCGCTGCATGGCTAGACAGCCCGCGCTGGATACGTGGACCCATCCCTGACACCTCACCTCCCTGCTCATCAGGGGACCAGCCCGCTGGGCTGTCCGGTCCCTGGACCACCCACTTTGCTGTCCCACGGCGACAGCCACTCTCCCTCCGGTGACAGGGGGGCGTCGGCAGAAGCACCCCCCCCTGCGCACCACCCGCGTTTGCTGTCCAGCGGCGACAGCCACCCACCCTTCGATGACAGGGAAAAGTCGGCAGGAGCACCCCCCCCTGCGCGCCGCCTACCGGCCTGATGACTCAGGCCCCAGTTTTGGCAGCTTCAGCTCCGGCGGTGAATCGCTGCGACACCTCAGGGCCCCCCCCGAGGCGCATCTCGCTGCTGGCCCACACCCCACATTCATCAGAGACCTCAGCGGCGATTAGCTGCGACCCCCACGATGTAAATGGTTCCTAGCGGCGGTTAGCTGCGACCCCCCCGTTCCTCCCCGCAGGTGATCTCGGCGAGTAACAGCGACCCCCTGGGCGTTCCATGTGACTGGCCGCGGCCCCTGGCTACGGCTGCAGGTTCTGGCCGTGGGGCGCGGCGTTGCGTCCCCTTCCCTCTCCCCTCCCAGACTCGGTGGGTGTCCCCCACCCGTGGCTTCGGGGCTCGCCCGTCGCGGCCTTCGCTGGGCTGTGGCCCTCCCCTCCCTGCTCGCACCGTGGTTCGCGCTGATGATGGTCTTCCTTGGCCACCCCAGCGGCAGTTTCCACGGCTGTGGGGAGACACCTGGTGTGCGTCGGCGCTTGGGCTCTGAGGCAGCGCCATGCGACAGTCTGGGTTGGCTGGCCACCTCAGCTTCACTGCAGCAGGACCCCTTTGGCAGGCAGCGCAGACGTCTCCACCACCAGTGTGCCAACCATCACCACCCGACGGCGGTGCTGCCCACGCCAGCGGGCCTCTTCGCTTCAGGGTACGGCAACACAGTTGCGCCTTGGGCAGCCGCTGGCTCCCCTCGGCACTGGGAGGCGGATTACTGAGGACCAGGCGCTGAGTGGTTCAGCCTACAACGCCTGTGCAGCCTTTGGTTTTTCCCCCGCGCACTGTCTCGGTTACACCGCACTGCCGTTCGGCTTGTGCAGGTCGGCAAGGAGTCTGGCGCCGCCCTGGAGACTCACTTCGTTGCAGCCGCACATTCTTCTCGGCGGCCTGACCACTTCGGTTCGGGCTGCTGCGCCAAAGTGCGTTTGCCCTGTGCATTTAGTTCATTTTGTTCTGTGCACGTGCAACGGCGAGTTTGTCTTGCAGGTGCGAGCTTTGTCCGTCGACTCTGGTGGCTAGGTTTGCAAATTCGCCCCGTACCGTGCCCCGGACGCCGCTTCCGCTCCCTGTCCGTTGCCTCGGAGCCGCAGACCAAAAAGGTATGCCCACCAGCCCATCCAGAAACGAAGGCAGGAAGGGAGGAAGGCACGGACGAGGACAAGGAGGATGAGGAGGCGGCCCTTGAGGATCGCACCGCTTCGTCGATGCAAAGGCGACGCGGCTCGATGAGGAACCCGAGTTTCTCAACGCCGACGACGCCGGCGCATCGGTGATGCTTCGATGATGCGGCGCGATCCTCCGACCCCATGTGTTCGGACCCCATCCAGGAGGCCTCTGCAGTGCGAAGGGGTGTCACCGCTAGGGGGGTACCTGATCATCCCGTGGGTCGATGTTACAGGATTGAAGCTCTTATGAGTTTTTTGGACGTCTGCGGTCACCGGCCTGCGTTTTTTGGAAAAAAGCGCTTCCTCGAAGAACTGGCGACCCCCCGAAGGGTGACCCTCCTTGGCATTGTTTCTGGGGCCTGACTTCCAGCGAATTGTCTTATTCTTCAGTCCTCCCTCAAGAGTGGGCCTGGGCCGAAGAACTGCCCACGTTCATTCCGAAGAGTCGAAGGTGCTGCGCGCGCTGATTGAAAGAGACGTCGTCGGATGTCTGGGTCCCGTGGGTAACGCTTGTGGCACATCAGCACCGATCTTGGCCATGCCAATCCTGGGTCGTGGGTCTTGCCAGGGTCGGTGGAGGTGTAATGAATAGTTTGGGCCCCCCTACTCTCCCTGGCACCACCGCTGCGCGACGCGCGTCGGGTCTGAGCCCGTCCATCGCGCTGCGCGCGCCCGCGGCCGCGGGCGCCCGTGCCCGAGGACGAGGAGAGATAAGAGGTCCACCACCATCCACCAAAACTCCCAACATCCTGAGGGCGAGGGAGGTGGAGGACGACACGACGGCCCACCCGAGGGCATTGGGGCTTGGGAGCCCCCGCCGCTCCCTTGGGCGGGCCACCAGGCGCCCGGGTGGGCATTGGGGCCGGGGGCCCCCGCCGCTCCCACCCAGGGCGACAGCAGCACTACTGCGGCCAGGCGCCGCTGTTGCCCTCGACCTTCATCGACGTGAAGTCGTCGACGGTCTCGTGGTCTGTCCAATCACTGACTTCTGTCTGCGCCATGTAGCTATCTCCAGCAATCATGTCCATGTGCTTGATGCTCTTGGTCTTGATACTCATCAAGCGGCACATATAGCTGGGACGAGTGATGGTTGCATATCTTGGTATGTCGTTCCTCCTCCGTATGGTCTGTTGGTCCATGAGCTTTTGATCGCATTGGCCAGCTGTCGTGATAGCTCGATTGGATATTCTTTGATCTTGGCCGTTCAGAATGTGCCGTCTGCGCGTCGTCCTGTGGCGATCTCATGGCCCTGGGTGTGCTGGCAATGCCCTTGATATGCTCGCTGGTCCATACTTCTTTTGAACGCTGTACACGAGATCTGGAGGATCGTGGTCGGCTTCTTGGAATATTGTCCGAATACGCACTGGTCGAATGTGACTGGGGTCACGTTGCTTCTTCTCATGAGCTGCCGTATCTCTGGGAGTGTCCAGCACGACGCCGCCTGTGTTCGCCAGCTGCGTGCAGGATGTTCCATTAGCATCGGTACGTATGACGTTGCACATACTGTCGCCAGGTACAAAGCTGCTCACATCAGTAAATTTCCCAGCTCCACCTGCTGTCGGCATCGCAGTTCCATTCCAGGTAATCTCCATGGAAATTCTGCTGATCGTACTGGCGGCGGTCCTTTGTACTTCCCATCCTGGTCGAGGTATCTGGCACCACACCATGCTTCGCCTGGAAGGCCTGCCAGCACCCCTAGTATATTCCGTTGCTTGATCATTCTTGCGAACATGCCTATCTGCTTCTAGTTGGTGAGGTCTGCAATACCTTCTGAATTGACTATATCCACTGAACGAACTATGCATGGGAAATCCGCTTCCGACTATATCCATTCTTCAAAATCACCATCTCGCCTTCGTCCCGAAAATATGTGCAGTATGTACTTGCATCTAGGTAGGTGTACTGGTGCTGACCATATTGGTTTGCCATCATCTTCATTGTCGTCCCCATCTGGGTGGTCGTACCGGTAGCTGCCAACGAGATGGTTGGTAAACGCAGCCTCAGCTGGTGCTGGGGCTGATTGTTGCTCAGAGCTGCTCTTTAGCCTCGCTGCTGTCCACTGCTCACAGAATCGTCGCTTCCATGAGCGCGGCTGACGTCGTGGTGCATCGTGCCGAGCTGGTCTTATCGCCTTGGTCGCATGGTAGCCTTGCCTTTTGAGCTCCGCGATGTGGGACTTGTCGAGCTCCATAAGGTCGCGCACCTCCTGGTCGGTTAGGTCACCATGCGTCTCCTGAAGCGACTCCAGGGAATGGGGTAAACGGTACTGTAGGTGGACTACCAGCCTTGGCCTCGTATGGAACTCAGTCTTGCAGCAATGGCAATCTGTCCCTGTTGCTTGCCGTTGTGCCTCGTCGATGGGGTCGTGATCCCTCTTGACATGAGCATTCAGTATTGACGCGTTGATATGAGATTTCCCGCAGTAGTAGCAGTACGCCTGTGATGTTGATGGTTCTGGTGGACGGACCACAGTTGGGGACTCATGAAGGACTGCATATAATGAATGGCGCCAATCTGCCAGGTGATATTGCTCGCGCTGGTGTGCTCTGTATCGGTCTCATGCTTGCTTGAGTAACTGTCGGAATGCCGGTGGGTCTGTGACAATTTTATTTATCCATTCTTGTGTAGTAAGTTGACACAGGGAGTCATCATTGCTTTGTATCATGTTGCGGCTGACCCACGCAAGATCAGGAGGTAGCTGAGCTGCCCACCCATTCTTTGTCTTTGTGGTGGTCCAGGTGGTGTCCTACATCTCGTGTAGCACTGTGGGACCCGCTTCCAAAAGTGACGTGATGTATCGTAGCCGTCGTAGCCGTAGTGCTGCCAGTAGAGGTCGTCGTTTCGCTTGGTCCATTACCCAAAATGTGGTTCGCTGATGCCTGTCGTCACCTGTTAGATGAAGCCGTAGTGCTGAGCGGAATGTCTTCTGGTATGGAGCCTCGACCATGTTGATTTGCTTCCTACTGAGTGTTGGCCAGGTCTCTGCATGGTATGCGAAACGCACGTTAGCGTGTGTGTCCGCGATCTTGATCTTGGCCTCTGGGCTGAGCTGGTATAGCTTGTTGATGCTCTGCCTGGTTGGTGCCATGGCGTCTTTGTGCTTGTGGATGTTTCTGGCGATTTGGGTAGTTGCCATGCCCTCGCAGTCGATGATCGTGCCAAGGTGCTTGTACGCCGTCTCGACGTGCACTGCCTTCTGGTACTTGCGTGTTGTTATCGTTGGTGGTTCCCTAGCAAATATCTGCTGTTTGATTCGCTTGGACCCTGCACCGTGTATTGCTGGTACCAGGGCTGTCTTGGTGCGCTTGTAGTTGGTCTCGAACCCATATACACTCATGGCCGTATTCACAATATCCATTGCTGTAGCCATCGCCCGCTTGAGCGCATCGCCCCCTTACTTCTGCCAAGACAATGCATCGTCCACGAAGGAGACGTCTGTGGCTACTTTTTGAGGTGCACGATGGGCTGCAAGTCTAGGCACGTTGTCATTCGGGTCTTGGATATTGAAACACTTGTTATTTGATGAGTAATTCAGCTGCCATGTCGAGTGGTCGCGTGAACGTGAGGTTGAATACTACGTCTGCCAAGCTGTTTCCTGGTCTGGTACTTCTCCTAGATACTGCTACCTCGTCAGTGTTTACCATCCCAAAATGCTTAAATCGATGTGTTTCGAACAACTGCTGTGCTAAGTATGGCTTCTCCTTGAGGTGCTGCATAGCCACTGGTGCCATGGGAGCCATCTAAGTAAGCGGCAGCAGTGCTGGTGGGATGCCGCTGTTTTCCAGTATGGACTCTATGTCCATATGTTGTTGGTCTTAGCCCTCTGTTGGGATGGTCATCTGTCTGATAACCAGATGGGTAGCTGTTTTCAGGTCGATGAACCGGACGAGCCCCGTCTTGCTCTTCTCCTTGAGGTGGCTGGCCATTGCTGTAGGTCGCTTCTTTCGCCCTCCTGTCTGGGTGTCGCATCATGATGTCGAGCATGTCCGCGAGGCTCCGCCTGATGTACTTGTGGTAGTGGTTGGAGACCTCGCTCTTGAGCAGGATGAGCCTGTAGAGCTCGTTCCACGCTGCTTTCTCGATGTTCTTATGCAGGGCTGTGCCGATGCCATGTTTGAGCTGCAAGGACCGAGGAGGCCCAGGCGAAAAATGACCCCCTCAAGTTAAATCCGAATAGAAACAAAGCCGAAATCCAGCTGACCCCACCTAGGCCCTCGTGCATTTTTGCGTTTTTGTTTTGTTTCTCCTTGCGGCCTGCTTTTGGAATGCGCGGTTTGCGTGGCTAGTGCGCGGCGGTCTCTCGCGCGTGCTTGTGTCAGGCTGGCGCAGCCAGCGATAGCGTTGTAGCGAAAGGCGCGTCGTAGCGAACGGCGCCGAATCTTTACGATAGCGTCCGCTTTGGGACCGTTCGTGCGCGCTTCGTCATTCGCAGTGTTCGAGCTTTCACCAGTGCGCTTTGCGCGCGCCAGCCCCAGCGCCAACGTTACAATGTCACATGATAAAGAGTAGGTGGTCCGATAACGTCGTATCCCATTGTTGTGGAGGTCCACATCAAGTCAAAAACATCCATTCAAGCATGCTATCATTTGCTTCCATCATCATGTCCTCCCAGGTCTGCGCGGGCCCTATCCCTTATCCCCCCTGCCGTTGTCCTCCTTACTTTCTCTTTTCTCCATTCTCATCGGTGGTCTCTCTTTCTTTCCTCTTCCCTCTTCCGTTGTCTTCTCTCTCGCCTCCCTCGTCCGTCCTTCTTCCGCCTCTCTCCTCTTCCTTCCTTCCTTCGTCGCCTTCCCGCCTTCCATTCGCGTCCTCCTTGCCGTTCCTCCCGCCCCTCCTTCGGGGCGGTCTTCCCTCCCCCTTCTGCAGCCGTGCTCGTCCATCGTGGTCCTTCCATCATCCATCGCGCCCCTCCTTCCTGTGAGGTCCTATGAGGCTACGTTGGGGCCCTCAGGGCGAGGGCCCGTGGCTGGGATTTGGCTGGGCGGCGGCTGGGCCGCGGCGGGGATTCGGGTGGGATTTTGCTGGTGGCGATTGTTTTTGTGGGTGGCAGATTTTGTTTTTTTTGGCCGGCGGCCTGGCGGCGGCTGGGCGGCGGGTGGGCGGCGGCTGGGCGGCGGCCGGGATTTGGTTGGGATTTTGCTGGGCGGCGGCCAGGATTGGGCTGGGATGATTGCTGGGCGGAGGGCCCGGGGGCCGCAGAAACGTGTCTGCAGTGAAGCATTGCCGTGTGATTCGCATTGGTCAGGGCACCTTCGGCTCTCTATATAATGCTCGCACCCGGCGCCATCGCGTCGCAACGGGCTTCGTATTGACCGAACTTCACATTGGAACTTCGCATTTTTTTGACACGTGTGCTTCGGCTGGGCCTCGACAGCAGGGGCCCCTCGAGCGCGCGCTCGCCTGGGCCTCCTCTTCAAGGGCTCTTAATTGTGCAGGGCGGCCTTGCGGAGCTCCGGGTTGTACAGCCTAGCCAATGGCTTGGTTGCGATCTTCATCAAGTTGGCTCCTACTCCGTTTGCTCTTGGGGCTGTGGCTCCGCGCCCTGCTGCGAAGCTGTGTTGTGGCCATGTAAGGGCGGCGCGCGAGCCAAATCAAGCGTTGCGGTTACTGCTGCTGTGGCTACTTCGTCGTTGTATCGTTGCTTCACTTGCGTGGTAGTGAAGCGAAGTGCTTTTAGCCTGCTGCGCGTCAACTTCCCGTCGCTCTCTATGACCTCTCCGTTACTCTCCTCGTGATAGGGTGCTGGTCCTCCTGCTGGAAGGTGTCTGGGCTGCTTCTCTGGTCTTCGTCCGCCATGCTGCAGTAGTACCCGTGTATCGCGGCCTTCCTTGTACGCATTGTGATCGGTGGTGCTGCCTTGTAATTATTCGGCCACTTTCTCCAGGTATTCTGTTCGATCTTGGCGTAGTAGCTGCGCGAGGACTGCCTGGGTGTCAATTAGGAGCATTCGGGCTGCAATTGGTCGGTCTTTGTGCGTGCTTTCGAGCTGTGCGATGTCCACTATCATGGCGAGCTTCTTCGCATTCATCTGCCGCGGGTCCTCGTGCGCCGGCTGAACTGATGTTTCCAAAGGTGTGTGCTATATCAGGCTTTTCCAAGCTTGCAAAAGTATATCCTGGCTGCCTAGGGCTTGAATGACATGGCGCCTGTGTCGTATCAACTTCGTCGTCTTTCTGGCGGAGTAGGGTTGGCGTGGAGCGAGCTCGTCTGGCTTGCGTATGTTTCTGGCTCTCTCCTTGACCGCCTGGTTGATCTCGTTGAGCTGTTGGTTCGGGTCGGTTATCCACGGATGTTCTGGTAACGGTACCAGCTCATGTTTGAATGCCTCCTGTAGTCCTTTGTCATTCAGCTTTCTGCGGGCCATGGCGAACGACTTGTGGTTGCTGGCTGGTGCCTCTACCAGGAGAGCTGATCGCGCGATTATTGGCGCGTGATCCTTGCAAAATACACCAGTATCGAAATCGGTCAGCATGTTTTACCTCGGTAGTGGCGTTCAGGTAGTGCTTGGTGGTAGCTATGTAGTCAATGCGCTTGTCGGTGCCGTCTTCTGTAGAGTAGGTTGTCCTGGGATAGTGCTCATGTATTGTATTGGCCAAGTGCAGGTGATGCGTCTTCACGAATTCTCTCGCACGTAATGCATTGTCGTCGTCCTTGTCGCCCACGTCGTGTGCTACTGGTCCAGCTGCAAATGATTCGGCTGAGCTGACTGTGGCGTTGGCGTCTGGCCAAACGATCGTAGGCGGCAACTTTGTGTTCAAACGGTTGACTTGATTCCACCGCGCTCGACGCACATTCTTGTTGTCCCCTTTGGCGTGATGCGGTGTGTGCCACACCTGAATGGCTTCGTGCACTGTCGGAGTTTGGATGATCGCAAGAAGGGGCCGATCTCCTCGATGTACGATACGGACTTGATCCTTCCTGAAAAAGTGGTCCTTGCTGTCGCCGGCGGCGCGTGGTAGGTTCGTGGTTACCAAGAGCGATGCTCACAGTTTCTGATCCACGTGCTTCGCGTTCGGGTCTCTGCTGGAGCTGGACTGCATGTAATGGTCAAAATGGGTGTACTCCTCTGTCGCTGTGGTCTTATATGCATGCAATCTGGATGTGTTCCGCCCGAAACTGGAGACGCATGATTCGGCCTCGATGCTTTTTGAGGTTTTTGGTCACCTTGCTGAATACTTCTCTCGGAGTGTACGTCTCGTTCACGTTGGTGTCGGCGACTGTGCGCTGAGCGTTGTAGGTTGCCAAGTTGAGACTGATCGTAGTTATTGCTTTCTGGGTGGGTGTTCGGATTTCATTTGGTGCTGGTGGTGCTGGTAGTATGGGTGGTGCTGGAGCCGCAGTGGCAATGTCTTTTTGGGCCCGAGACACTTGGTGTCGGTAGCAAATTCCATGTTCGCTTGCTTCTGGCTGTGCGTGCTTGCCTTTGTATCGGTGGTCCACCAGGGTCACCCAGTGCATGAACTCCGTGATGTGCAGCTCCTTGACGTAGTTGGCTGGCAGTGCGGCTGAGCTGGTTAGGTCGATGACTTCAGCGATGTCCTGGAACTTCTTGGCGTGATACTTCGCTATCGAGTCAGACAGTTCATTCCATGGTTGTCCAGCGTGCCCCCTTACATGTCGAAGTGGAACTGTACGAATGCTCTGCGCTGCAGCATATGCACTTACTGCCAACGTCGATATCGGCTCCTCCTTCGCGGTGGCCCTGGTTAATGTGTCAATTGTGCCCTGGGAGTCGGTGAACATGCTGGTGCTGACGTCTGTAGCAATCAGTTCTGCCTGTGTTGAGTCAAGTAGTGCGTACTTGATGTTCATGTTGACACTGTCTTGTATTGTATGTCCAACTTGTCCATGCAAATGGAATTCGTCTTCACCTCGTGAAATTAGTGTTAGGGACCATCCAGATGCTTCCTGGTTTGACGGTTCCGCTGCATCTGTATATATGTAGTAATTGATTGGGTCCCCTGCCGTGAACTTGGTGAGCTCAAATGCTGCTTGGGCAAATTCGTGGATCTCGAAGTCGATCCTGTCAGTGATTGGTTTTGGTATAGCAGCTGCACATGTGAGCAGCGCCTCTGCGTGGTTGTTGCCAGTAGTGCTGCATGTCTGGGTGGCGTCTTGAATTTGCTGGGCATAGTGTTCTCAAGCGTCTGTGATGCGCTGCAATTCCCGCTTGCCCAATGGCTCCGTGGATTTACCAACATACGCCTTCGTGCTTGATGCTCCTGGCCGCTCATGATCGAGAGATGGGCTCGTCTCGATCTTCCTTCGCACATTTCTCTGGTCCCCGTGGGGGGTTCCAGGACTGCAAAGGGCATGGGCCTAGCGTATCTCGAACTACTTCTGAAAAATACATTTGGTATGTAGCTTCGGCTAGTCCGAGCGACCTGGTACCTGCACCTGGCAACCCAATCTCAGGCGGGTACGGCGCAGAGTCGCATCCTGATAACTGCCGTTCATCACTTTGGCCTGATGGTAGGCGTTGCACGCTGCCGTTGTACGCTGGAAGTCGTCGGGCCGGCTTGAGGGGCGGCGGGTGAAGCTTCACGCCATATTGTACCGCTGCTTCCAGGAGTAAATCTCTGCATGCGCGGGGTCCAAAATCGACCCGTCTTGGCCTTTCAGCGGCGGGTCGGGATGCCGTCGGTCCTCCTGTCGACGGCGACTGAGTTGGAGAACCGGCCGAAGGGGGGCATCGACCTGCGAGCGATACGAGCTGGCTGCGGACGTCCTGACGATGAGGAAGCCGAGATGTCTGGGTCTCCTCCATGTCGAAATATACGTTCCTGGATCCCAAACCGTGGCGACGATTGGGCTCGCTCTTCTCCTCGCGGTGGTGTGTCTCCTTCTGCGATGCGGTACCGCTCTGGCTGCCGACGGCGGGCTGGTTGTTGTCCTCCGTCATCTAGTTCTTGTTCGGGTGAGCGGGTCCTGGTTCTGTGCGGTGTCGTTTTGGTCCTGGATGTCCTGCGCGCCCTTGCCGTAATTCTCGGCGTACTTTCTCCTTCTTGTTGCGGACGTTGTTGTGGCTCCATTGGCTGCGCCGGCGAAATCGTCCTTGTTTCTGGTGCTGCCTTTGCCGATGCTGGTGGGTTTGGGCTGTCCGCTGGTATCGTTGGTGCAATGGGTGTACTTGGTCACGGTTGTTCTGCTGGAATAGAGTCTGTATTTGAACCAATCTTCTGCTTGAGTGCCTTTGCGTACTGAGTGTCGGTGTACTCCATGTGCTCGGTCATCTTCTCCATCAAAACTGACTTTGGTGGATATTTGTCCTGCAGTGCTGCCTGTGCTGGTTTCTGTTGTTCATCATCTTGGGCCTCCTTCTGTTCCACTCCAGATTGCCGCGCTGCCCAGTACGTCGCCCATCGTGCACGTTGTATCCAACCTTAGTCTCGTGGAGCTCTGCCTGGTACTCGTCCCAGTCATCGCATTCGTCTCTACCCTTGGCTACCCGGGCTGCTGGCGCTGCTCTGGGGGATAGCCTCAGGTTGCTGAACTGCTGGGTGATGCCCGTTGGTGTATTCGGCTCCTTACCCGCGCCGTCTATGCCCATGTCTGCGATGTCTTCTGGGTTGGCTTTCTGGCTGGTGTTGACCATGTTGAGCTGGCCCGCCTCCGCTGCCTTGATGTGCGCATCGGCCGCTGCTTGCTGGCTCTTCTTTAGCCGTTCTTTGTGCTGTATGACTTGTTCGCGCTCCCGTGTGTTGAACAAGTCCGCTGTTGGTGTCGTTCGCGAGAATCCTTCTTGATGTTGATTGCCTTCTGCAGCTTGGTCGTCTGTTTTTTGGGCGTGCGCCTCCTGCATCATCATCATCTGCATGTAGTGTTGCTGGTACTACTCCTGCTGCTCGTAGAAGACTTTCTGACTCTATTTCTCAGCCTGCATGTCACTCAAGCTCTTCTGGAGTATGCCGTTCTGCACCTGCTCCGCCGCGATCATCTCCATGAGCTGGCTGATCTGCTGCGCTTTGTGCTGGTTGCTCGGGGTCTCGGCACTACTTGAGCTGTGGTCCTGCTGCGGCCTCTCGCCTGCTGGATGTATCCATCTTCCGCTGCCGCGAGGAGGCTATTCTGCCGATAGTTTTGGTTGGGCTACATTGGCTTCGCAAAGAAAATCCTCTTCCATCTCATCCTCTTCGCTGGGGTCGTCACCCGCCTCGTTCTCTTCTCCATCTCTGGCTCTCATGGCGTCTCGTAGTGCTTGCTGGGCGCGGTAGAGCTGCATGTACGCTTCCTCGATCTTGTTCTCGACCGCGATCTTCTCTTCCAAGAGGCCTTTGATGGTATCTTTCCAGCGATCAGCACTTTTTCTGTGGCCCTCCACTCTGGCCGCCGCAGGTTAAATGATGTCCAGAGTGTACTCGATCATGGATGTCTTGTGCCTGGGCTCCTCCATGTTGATGTGTGCCTTCTCCGACCGGATGACTGTCATGGCCAGCTGAGTCTGTTTGGCGTATATTTTAAGTCTGAATGGCCGGCTCAGGCTGTTGTCTGTCGGTGGCTCTTCAAAGTCTGTTGTAGCCTCTGCTCCTTCTCGGGTTGCCATGGGGATCCTGTCTATGAGCTTCTGGACTGCTGGATCTCGTTTGGGTGGAGCTCGTTCTTTGACTCTATCTTGATGCCACGGATACCCTTAATGCTTCGGGATTGCTGCATCCTTCCTCTGGGTTGGGGTCGTGGACCTTCTCTTCGGATATAGTGGCGTCTCGCAAGAACACTCGTTGGCCGATGATGGGTTGGCGAGCCCGCAGTTCGTACACGTCCATCGTCCAGATTGCCTTGCCTGCGCCCTTGCTCTTGACTGCCCACGATGTCGAGAACCTCCTCGAACCTGAGAGTTGCCCCGTCGGTTGGATGCCGTTCTGCTCTGCGAATGATGTTCGTGTAGTACTCTGGCTGCCGCTCCCAAGCTTTGTAGAACTCGAGCGTACGCCCTTGTTCTTCTCTGTCTCCTGTGCCAGGCTGGAGAGCGCTGCCTTTTGATCTTGCCGAAGTGCCTGGCCGCCTGCCGCCAGGCGCTGCCTTGCTGCCTGCTGCAGGGTGCGGGGGGGTGCCGCCCCCTGGCGCCTAGGCGCGGACTGCCTTGGCGCCTCGCCTGGGCGCCGCCGCGGGGGCCTGGGACCTGTCCCTACCGGCCTCGGGCGGATACACCTCTCCTCCCCTCCCCTTCCTTTTCTTCTCCGTGTTGGAAGACCAGAGGGTGGTGCAGAGAAGGCTTCGGGAGGATGCCGCCTGGGACTGCTCGCTGGAGCTCCAGTCTTTTTGGCGCCTCCCTCTGCTCTGGCATCTCTCTGAGGGATCGTCATCGGGAAGGAGGAGGTAGAGGAGGAGGAGGAGGAGGAGGAGGAGGAGGAGGAGGAGGAGGAGGAGGAGGAGAAGGCTCCAGGGCACCCCAGAAGGACCCAGAGTGCCTACAGAGGCGCAAGAGGCACCGAGCACGCCCCCGAGAGTCCGGCAGGGCCCGAGAGTGTTCAGACAGACGCAGATGGCATTGCAATGGTTCCCACGGTCTCAGGGCTCAAGCGGCCGAAAGACGTGCGCGAGACGCCCGCGGATAGGCAACAAGAGGCGCGCAGATCGGCGAAAGCGCCAGCAAGCAGCAGCACGCATCGGCAAGCACAAGCAAGCACCGGCACGCAGCAGTATGCAGCATTATGCAGCAGCAACGCTTCCCGTTGTGCCCGCAATAGGTTCCCCGTGAACAGCGAGTTCCGCAAGGGGTCTGGCTCGCTTTAAGAGGGTTATTGTCGTTTCCAGAATGCCAATTATCCCAGTGCGACCCTACCTAGGAGTTGGACCCCCTAGGAAAACAGCATTAGTAGTAACAGTAAAGCTAAGCTAAAGCTAAGCTAAAGCTAAGCTAAAACTAAGCTAAAGCTAAGCTAACGCTAAGCTAAAGCTGAGCTAAAGCTAAGCTAAAGCTAAGCTAACGCTAAACTAAAACTGAGCTAACACTAAGCTAAAGCTAAGCTACAGCTAAGCTACATCTAATCTGAAGCTAAGCTGAAACTAAGTTTAAGCTAAGCTAAAGCTAAGCTAAAGCTAAACTAGAGCTAAGCTAAAGCTAAGCTAACGCTGAGGTAAGGCAAATCTAAATCTAAGCTAAAGCTAAGCTCAAACTAAGCTAACGCAACGCTAAAGCTTAGCTAAAGCTAAGTTAAAGCTAAGCCTCAAGCTAAGCTAAAGCTAAGCTGAAGCTAAGCTAAAGCTAAGCTAAAGCTAGGCTAACATTAAGCTAAAGCTGAGCTAAAGCAAAGCTAAATCTAAGCTAAAGCTAAGCTAAAGCTAAGCTGCAGCTAAAGCTACAGCTAAAGCTAAAGCTAAAGCACAGCTACATCTAAGCTAAGCTAAATCTAAGGTAAAGCTAAGCTAAAGCTAAGCTAAATCTAAGCTAAAGCTAAAGCTAAGCTAAATCTAAGCTAAAGCTAAGCTGAAGCTAAACTAAAGCTAAGCTAAACTAGGCTAGACAAAGCTAAGCTAAGCTAAGCTAAGATGATATAAGCTAAGCTAAACTTAAGCTAAGCTAAGATGAGATAAGCTAAGCTAAGCTAAGCTAGGCTAAGCCAAGCTAAGCTAAACTAAGCTAAGCTAAGCTAAACTAAGATGAGATAAGCTAAGCTTGGCTGAGGTAAGCTAAGCTATGGTAAGCTAAGCTAAGCTAAGCTAAGCTGGGTGAACCCAGGGGGCGCAACTGGGGGAACCGCGGGGCGGGGACTGGGGGAGCCTCCCGGGGCGTTTTACACTGCCCGGCCCCGTTAAGCAAATTATCCCAGTGCGAACTTACCCAGGAGTTGGAGCGTTTAGGAAAGCAACATCTACATCTACACCGACAGCTACATTTACATCTACACCTGCATCTATGCTATGCTATGCTATGCTATGCTTGGCTATGCGATGCTATGCCATGCTGTGCTAATGCTGCGCTGCGCTATGCTGCGCTAAACGAAGCTAAGGTAAGCTAAGCTATGCTAGGCTAAGCTAAGCTAAGCTAGGCTAGGCTAAGCGAAGCTAAGCAAAGCTAAGCCAAGCTAAGGTAAGCCAGGCTAAGATGAGATAAGCTAAGCTAAACTAAGCTAAGCTAAGCTACGATGAAGTAAACTAAGCTAAGCTAAGATGATATAAGCTAAGCTAAGCTCATATAAGCTCAGCTAAGATAAGCTATGCGAAGCAAAGCTAAGCTAATAGTATATAAGCTAGTCTAAACTAAGCTAAGATATGCTAAGCTAAGCTAAGCTAAGATGAGATAAACTAAGCTAAGCTAAGTTAAGCTAGGCTAGGCTACGCTCAGCTGTGCTAAGCTAAGCTAAGCTTGGCTGAGGTAAGCTAAGCTAAGTTAAGGTAAGCTAAGCTAAGCTAAGCTAAGCTAGGGGAACCCAGGGGGCGCAACTGGGGGAACCGCGGGGCGGGGACTGGGGGAACCGCCTCGGGCGTTTTACACTGCCCGGCCCCTTTAAACAAACAAAGTAAGAACCCTCTAGGCAGAGCCTGGGTAGGGAACAAAGTAAGAACCCTCTAGGCAGAACCTAGGTAGGGAAAAAACTGTTGGCCGTGCCATGCCGCGGTGCTATGCTGTGCCCGCGTGCCGTGCCGTGCCCGCGTGCCGTGCCGTGCTGTGCCGCGCATCTTTTCTAGAATGCAAGAAAGTGTTCCGCCCACGTACCGTGCCGTGCCGTGCCGTGCCCGCGTGCCGTGCCGTGTCGTGCACCGTTTCTAGAACGCAAACAGCGTGTCGTCCCCGTGCCGTGCCTTGCAGTGACGTGCCCGCGTGCCCTGCTGCGATTCGCCGTGCTTTGTTTCGAAACGTGGAAGTTTTGCCGTGCCGGGAAAATCCGCCAGTCGTGCCGCGCCGCGCCCGCCTGCCGTGCCGTGCCAGCGTGCCATACCGTGCCGTGCCGTGCTCCGGTTCTAGAGTGCTAGGAACCTACCTCCAGCGTGCCGTGCCGTGCAGTGCTGTGCCCGCGTGCCGAGCCGTGCCGTGCCGTGCTTGGTTTCAAGCAGGTGACAGAATCTGCAGGCCGTGCCATGCCTGCGTGCCGTACTGTGCCCGTGTGCCGTGCGGTTCCGTGCAGTACCATGCCGAGCCCTTTTTTCTAGAATCTGGAAGATGTGCCGCCCACATGCCGTGTTTTGCCGTGCCGCGCCGTGCCTGCGTGCCGTGCAAATGCTGAAAACATGCCGTGGCGTGCAGTGCCGTACCAGCGTGCCGTGCCATGCCGTTCTGTGTTTGGTTTCGAACCGTGCCCGCGTGCCGTGCTGTGCCTTGCGAATGCCAGACATGTGCCGCGCATTTGCCCTGGCGTGCCGTGCCGTGCTTGGTTTCGTGTGTGTGAAAATTATGCCGTGTTGCGACAACTCTGCTGGCCGTGCTGTGCCCGCGTGCCGTATTGTGCTGTATCGTGATGTACTTCGAATGTGAAAGATTTGACGCCCGCATGCCGTGTCGTGCCGTGACGTGCCGTGTCCGCGTGCCGTGCCTTGCCGTGCTTGGTTCTGAACATGTGATCGCTGTGCCATGCTGTGTCGTGCCCGCGTGCCGTGGCCTGGCGTTCCGTGCTTGCCGTGCCATGCCGTGCTTGGTTTCTTGAGTGCGGGAAATCTCCCGTGCCGTGCCGTGCCCGTGTGCTGTGCCGTGTCGTGCCGTGCGTAGTTTGTATAATACGAAACATAGGTAGATATGTAGATCTGTATGTTTATATACATATATACATCTATACATATCTATACATATACATATATATGTGTATGTATGTATATGTATGTATATATATATATATATATATATATATGCCGAGCCGTGTGGTGTTGTGCCCACGTGCCGTGCCGTGTCGTTCTTGGTGTCCAGAGTGCGAAGAGTGTGCTGTGCTGTGTCCGCGTGTCTTGCCGTGCTGGCCCTTTCTGTGCTTGTTCTCTTGATTGCGGAAAATGTGCCGTGCCGTGCCGTGTCCGCGTGCCGTGCCGTGCTAGGTTTTTTGAACAAGAAAAGTATGTTGTTCCAGGCCCTGCCGCGTCCGCGTGTCGTGCCGTGCCGTGTTCGGTATCTTGAAAGCGAAAAATATGCCGTGCTGTGCCGTGCACGCGGGCGGAAGTCTGCTGCTTCGTGCCGTGCTGTGCTTGGATGTAGAAAGCTACAACATGGCAGAATGCGAACAAGTTGCCGTGCTGTGCTTGGTTGCGAGCAAGTTTATATGACTTGCCGTGCATGGTGGTCAGAATGCGAACAAGTTGCTTTGCAGTGCCGCGCCTAGTCTACATAATGCGGACATGATGCCGTGCCGTGCATGGTTAAGGGCGACGGGATCTATACATAACCACCGCCTCAGACCCAGCCCATCCTGGGGGCCCACGAGTTGCGTATACGTTGAGCCGCCCCAACCATCCAAGCATCGCACATAACAGTTGACCCATCAAACAATTGAACAACAAAAAAACAAGTAACACAAACAATAAACCAACATATAATACAAATAATCAAACATAGGCAAAACCTACGAGGAACCCTGCACGGTGGAATCGTACAGATATGCCCGCACGTTTCCCGTCCCCATCGATTGCACCCTCTTTCGGCCTCTTCGTCGCTGGTGCAGTGAATTTACTTGCTTCCCATCCCAAGCCATCCGCTCTCCCTCCCTAGTTTTTCCTCTTTTCCTCTTCCTCCCCCTCGCCGTCCTTTTCCTCGTCCCCCCCCTCCTTCCCCCCTCCTCGCCCCTCCCTCCTCGCCCCTCCCTCCTCCCATCCCTGTTTCAGCCATCCGCTCGTCAATTTCGTCTTCTTTCCCTCTCGGGCACCCGTGCCGCTTCGGCTCGGGATGTCCATTTTGGACGAGGTCGCCCGCAACGGGCGGCCAGTGCTCGATGCGCCGCCGGCGCCCGAGCTGCCTCGACGGGCCCGGAGGCCGATCGGCCAGGGCTGGTCGCGCGCGCAGGGCATCGCCTTGGCGCGGCGCGACCGCTGGCGCGCCGAGGGAAAGCAGCACAGCGAGGATGAGGAGGAGGAGGCGGAGGAGGAGGGAGGAGGAGGAGGAGGAGGAGGAGGAGGAGGAGGAGGAGGAGGAGGAGGAGGAGGAGGAGGAGAGGAGGAGGAGGAGGAGGAGGAGGGGGAGGTTGGGGGGGAGGCAGGAGAGGAGGAGGAAGAGGAAGAGGAAGGAGGAGGAGGGTGGGGGAGGGCGAGAGTGGACAGGCGCAGGAGGAAATGAGGATGAGGAAGAGAAGGATGAGGAGGAGGAGGAGGAGGAGGAGGAGGAGGAGGAGGAGGAGGAGGAGGAGGAGGAGGGGGAGGGGGGAGGAGGAGGAGGAGGAGGAAGGAGGAGGAGGAGGAAAAGGAGGAGAGGGGATGAGGACGAGGATGCCAAGTAGGAGGGGGATGAGGGGGGCGGGGAGGAGGGGGGGGAGGAGGCGGAGGAAGAGGAGGAGGAGGAGGAGGAGGAGGAGGAGGAGGAGGATGAGGAGGAGGACGACGACGGCGAGGGAGAGGGCGGGGCCCCGCTCCCTCCGCCAAAGGCGCGACCGGCCCGTGAGCGCGTCCGCGGTGAACCTGGTCGCCGCGTTCAACGCGCGCCAGCTGCGCGCTGGGGACAAGGCTCGCCCTCTCCCCCCCGCGCTCCTGCCGCCCCCCCCATTCCGCCGCCGCCCAGGTGGCCACCGCGGACCTCGACCGCGCCGACGGCCGCCGGAGCTGGCAGGGCAAGGCCCGCGCGGGGGGCTGGCGGAGACACTGGGGGGGGGGAGGTTGGGGCGATGGCGAGGGGTTGAGGGGCGGATGGGCGCATGATGCATGATGAGATTGACCCAGGACGTCGGGGGCGGTGATAGCGAAGGTGCTGACGACGACGACGACGCGAAGGGGTGGGGCGATGGGCGAATGCCGAGGAGGAGAAGGGGGGGGATGAGGACGAGGAGGACGTTGAGGAGATAAGGAGGACGAGGAGGAAGTGGGGGAGATGTCGAGGAGATGTCGAGGAGATGTCGAGGATTATGAGGGTGAGGAGGGGGTTGGGCAGATGAGGAGTGCGAGGGGGGTGAGGAGGGTGATGGGGGAGGAGAAGGAAGGGGAGGAAGAGGAGGAGGAGGAGGGGGAAGAGGAGGGGGGGAGGAGGAGGGGGAGGAGGGGGAGGGGGAGGAGAGGGAAGAGGATGAGGAGGATGAGGAGGAGGAGGAGGAGGGGGAGGAGGAGGAGGAGGAGGAGGAGGAGGAGGAGGCCTCTCGCAGCCCTTCTGACGAGGCGTGGGACGTCCGCGGCTGCCAGATCTGCAGCTACGTCCAGCTGGGCGGCCGCCAGCGTCGCGAGGACGCCGCCTCTCGCCAGGCTTCCGCCTTCCGCCAGTGACGCGGGGGCCTTCGAAATCATGTTTACCAGGACTCCAAACGTCAGTTTCCCAACGTTTTTCACATGCTCTCCAAGGGGGGTCTCGAGATCCCCCTTTTGAGAGTGAATGGAGAAATTCGTGTTTTTTTGTAGTTTTTCTAATTTTTCGGAGGCCTCGTCGGGGCTGCCTGAGAGCCTTTCTGAGGATCCCCCGAAGCATTTCTGGGAGCCAGATGGGGGGGGGGTGGGAATGTGGCTGCGCGCTCGGCGCCCCGTCGGGGGCCAGCGGACGGCGAGCCTGCTCTGGGATCGGCCGCCAAGCGCGCAGTGGTGCTGGCCAGCGCATCGGCGACGATTCATCGGGAGCGTCTCCGTCGTCGTCGTCGCCGTCGCTCGTCGGTCTCGACGTGCCGGGCAGGGCGCCACAGGCCAGAGCGCCCCTCCTCGCCCCCTTGACCTTCGGACAGTCTCGGGCCAGAGCATCCAGAGGCGAGTCGGGGGCCAGGGCGCTCCTGCTCCTCCTCCTCCTCCTCCTCCTCCTGATCCTCCTCCTCCTCCTCCTCCTCCTCCTCCTCCTCCCCCTCATCCTCCTCCCCCTCCTCTTCCTCCTCCTCCCCCTCCTCGTCCTCCTCCTCCTCCTCCTCCTCCTCCTCCTCCTTCTCCTCGTCGGTCTCGAAGTCGTCGTTTCGGCCATTGTCTTCATCACGGTCGTCGGCCGCGGGCTCGTCGCCCCGTCGTCGGCCCCCTCTTTGCCCCTCCCTGCCCGGCGGCCCCGAGGGCGTGTTGCACGGCGCCGTGAATCAGCTCCTTGCAGATGCCCGCGGCCCGGGCGCCACCCTCCTCGTCGGCCGCGGGTACGACGGCACTCCGATGAGGTTTCTCTTCGGCGCGTTGAAGCCCGCGCTCATGCCGTGGGCTCGCTAGCCGTCGGGCTCGCATCGCCTCTCCGCCCGCCGCCCCGATGGCCCCCCTTCTCCCCCCCCCCGTCGACGTTTCGCGTTGGCGGCGACGTCGAGGGTAGACGCGGGGTTCGGCCGAGGCCGCGCCCCTGTGGGCCCCGCCCTCGACGTCGTTGCACGTGGGAGGGCGGCCCCTATTAAGCGACCCCGCCCCCCCTGGGCTGAGGGCTAACGCTCGTTCTGGTCATCGTCTAGGCATGCTCCCGGGGCCGCCTCTGGGTCCTCTCAGGGCCGTCTTAGGGCCGTCTTAGGGTCGTCTGAGGGCCGTCTTGGGGCCGCCCTGGGAACCCCTTGGGGCCTCGCGGCGGGTGCCGCCGCGCGCGCCGCCCCCGCCCGCCATGAGGTGGCTGTCGGACTTTAGATGGATCGAGGAACAGGGCCAGTGGCAGTGCTTCACGCTCGAGGAGCTGCAGGCCGCCGGCATGAGCACCGCCGCGGGGCCCGGGTCGGGCGTCCTCGAGTTGTTCGCGCAGCTGGCGGACGTGTACGTCACCAGCGCTTCGGGGCAGCAGCTCGGCGCTGAGATCCCGCTGGCGCCTGTGATCTTGGAGCGCGGCAACTCCTCCACCATTGCTTCGGCGGTGGACGAGAGTTTGCCGATGTTGAACAGGGGCCAGGCGCTGGGCTGGAAAGAAGATGGGGGGGTTAAGGGGGGATCGACGACAAGTGACGGCAGGGGGCGAGGCCGATGATGAAGACGGGGAGGGTCGAGGATCAGGATGGCAACAATCGCGACGAAGGTCAGGAGGCGGCGGGCAGGGACAGATGGAGGAGAACAGATATGGGGTGCCATGCGGCGCGCAGAGGACGAAGGGGAGCAGTAGGGGGTTTGAAAGGGGGGAGGGGGAGGAGGGGGCGGAGGAGGAGGAGGGGGGGGAGGGAGAGGAGGAGGAGGAGGAGGAGGAGGAGAGGAGGAGGAGGAGGAGGAGGAGGAGGAGGAGGAGGAGGAGGAGGAGGATTTAGCAAGGGCGCCTTGCGTTGCCCAGGTGCTTCAGCTGGCTTCGCGGTTCGATTTGATTTTCTGGTGCGAGAACCCCGACAATTGCAGCGCCAACGTGCGGTACCGCCTGAGCACGTGCGTCCGCTTCCGATCGCAGCTGAACATCATCATCCCGCCGATGCCCGGGTGCGTGATCCACACGCTGCACAGGTTCGGCCGGGGGAGAAGGAGGAGAAGGAGGAGGTGGAGGAGGAGGAGGGGGAGAAAGAGGAGGGCCCCCCCCCCCCCACCAACCCCCCCCCCCGGCCCATCTCTCCCCCCCCCCACCAGTTAGCCCCGCCTGCGCCCCCCCCCCCTTCTACGGAACCTGGGGGCCATGGCCATTTTCAAACGTGGTCCTGGGGGCCTGGGCCATTCGTCAAAGTGGTCTCGCGGGCCCCGGCAACTGTCAAATGTCAATGGCGGTCTTGGAGGAGGGGGGGGGGGGAAGGGGGGGAAAGAGGAGGAGTAGGAGGAGGAAGAAGAGGAGGAGGATTAGGAGGAGGAAGAGGAGGGGGAGGAGGAGGAGGAGGAGGAGGAGCAGTTGGAGAAGGAGTTGGAGGAGGAGTTGGGGAAGGACGCGGGGAGGTAGGATAAGGATAGCTTTGGAGAAGGAGGGGGGTATCTGCCCAGCTCGCTTCCCCCAAGCCTCAGGGTCCTCGTTGCGGCGACCAGCGAATCAGCAGTCATCGGCGACGTCCACGCGCTCGCCTTCGTGCTGAGCGGCAACGCCCGCCGGGATCAGCTGCTGGGCGCGTTGCGCGAGATCTTGGAAGTCGAGTTTCGCTTCGAGGATCCCGCCCTCTCTAGTTCCGATTATGTTCATTCTTGCCCTTGGCCTCCTCTCTCTCCACCTTGTTCCCGACTGCCGTGCGCCCCCTCTGCTAGTGCCCGCGATGCCGTCACTGATGCTGCTGCCGCATTTTTGCTGGCGTTATCTTTCCCTCCTCCTCCCTCGCCTTTCTGCTCCCCTCGGGGGTGGACAGAACCCCCAACAGTGACACGTCGATTAGTGAATTGTCCGTTTTCGGTTCTCGAGAGGGCGCCTTGGCCGTTTTTTGTTTTGTGTTTTTTTTTTTTCCAGGCTCGCACCTTCCAGGTTTGGGCCTCAGGTCGTTTTCACTAAACCACGTTGTACTAAAGGGGGGCCTGTCCATCCCCGATCCCCATATCGCCCCCCTCTTTCGCCCCGCTCTCGCGCAGTCCACCTCGCCCTTTTTGTTCGACCCCCGCCCTCCCCCGCGTGCTGCCCCACCCCGCCCGACCCCCCCCTACTGCCGCCTCCGCCAGGAGCGGGGCGACCCGAACCCCGAGTGGACGCACCACACGCGGGAGCTCCTCGGGCACGCGTTCAGCAGGCCCAGCGAGGTCCGCGGGAGGGTAGAGCCCGACGGCGTCCGCCTGTTCGCTTCTGTGGAGGAGGACGCCGCCTACAGCGCCGTCTGCAAGGCCGCTCAGTACATGAATTGGGACACGCGTCAGTCCAGGATCACCCATTACGAGCGGGCTTGCGGGTGTTGCAAGTCGCGCCAGGATGCCATTGAGGGGGTTTTCAATGCCATCGTAGATAGTGGGGTGATTCCGCGTTCGTCGTGCACGGTGCCAGCTAAGTCGAGGTTCGGTAGCGCCGTCAAGGCCATGGTTGAGCAGACGCCGAGTTTGTTGGTCTCGGATTTGCTACTGCGCTGCTTCGAGAAGGCGTTCCCCAGGTACGACAGCGGCTTGATGAACGATCGAAACGAGGACGACGAGGACACGAGGGATCGCAAGTATATCAGAGGAAAGGTGCACCGTTCAAAGAAGGCTTTGTCGGACTGGACTCGGACTTACCGCACAGTGGCCGTTAGTTTCGCGCTCAAGCCAGTGCAGTGGCTGTGGGCGCGCATCCAGCACCTCGACGGCCGCGATAGCTGCCTCCTCGACGTCGTTGGTGATCGCAGCCCTTTCCAGAGTGCCCAGTCGAAGTTGGTCGTGTTCGTGCGCGGGAACTCCCCTGAGATAGCTTGCCTCCGGTACCAGTTCGAGCACCAGTCGGAGATGTTGGCG
The DNA here is from genome assembly GCA_963575745.1 of Prorocentrum cordatum. Lineage (NCBI taxonomy): Eukaryota > Dinophyceae > Prorocentrales > Prorocentraceae > Prorocentrum > Prorocentrum cordatum. The sequence continues at coordinate 279,818 of CAUYUJ010011068.1, read as the reverse complement.
TTTGTCCAGCTAGAGTGTCTCCACGTTGCGCTGATATCCAGCGTGAGTATTTGGTGGAGGTTCCAAAATGTGTTTCAAGGGTGGCCTTTTCGGTTGCTTCTATGGGTGCAGGACGAGACCAACGAGTTCGTTGTGCATGAGTTTTACCAGGTACCCCGGTGCTGCTTGGATGCGGACGCGTCGCTCAAGCTGCGGGACTTGTTTCCGGGCGCCGACAGGTTTCTCCAGGCCCCTGGGATTCGACAGGCGTTGAAGCTATGGGCTTCGAAAGCGCGAGTATCGAACATGCACATCGAGAGGCTCCTCGCCCAGCTGAAGCGCAACGCAGTGGACATCCCCCCCTACCGCGTGGAGCGCTTCTTGTCCGAGGGCTACATCACGCAGTTCGTGGCCCAGCACCTCGCGAATGGGGGCAAGGATCCCAGGGTGTGGACTCGTTCGGACTTGATCGAGTCAGGCGTTGAGGTCGTCGCCGAGAATTTCCAGGCCCAGCGAGACCGGCATGTCACCATGGGGGGGGTGCAGCCCTTCATGCTTTACACGCACGGTTTCAAGCCGCCGGCTGGGCTGACCCACAGTGAGCTTCAACAGTGGAGACGCGGGAAGAAGGACGAGTACGACCAGCTCCCTCGGGCTCGACAGCTCGACTTCGAGATCGCGGCAAGGCAGCGCAGGAGGATGAGGGGCATCAAAGTGCGGCTGGAACGCCAGCGGCGACTTGAACAGGTTAACGTTGACGACGACGCCGACGCCGTGCAGCTAGACTCCGAGGTTCTGCATTCTTCCAGGGCCAAGTCGCTCCTTGGTTTATCGTGTCGATCGACCCCCATCACCCCGACTGCGTGGGTGGACGCAGTTCGGGCTCGCGCTGCACCCCGTCTAGGTAGAGGCGCCGCGTCCGAGAAGGACTTGACCTTCAGCAGGTGGGGCGACGACGCCCGGGCGGAGTTCCAGAGCGCCTCCGTCGTCAGAGACAAAGGCGGGGCGGGGGGGCTAGGGGGCAGGGGGTAAATGGATAGGGGAGGAGGAGGATGGGAAAAACGGAGGTGGGGGGGGGGTAGAGGGCCCGAGGGGGGGAGGCGTTGGGAGGACGGGCGAAGTGGAGAAGGGGGAGGAGGAGGGGTGGGGGGGGAGGGGGGGGATGAGGAGGGGGAGGAGGAGGAGCGGGAAGAGGAGGAGGAGCGGGAAGAGGAGGAGGGAGGAGGAGGAGGAGTGGGAAGAGGAGGAGGGAGGGGCGAGGAGGAGGAGGAGGAGGAGGAGGAGGAGGGGAAGAAACTCGACCCAGGGAAACGCGCAAAACCCGGGAAACCACACCGCGAGCCGTCGCCGTCGTCGTTGTCGTCGTCGTCGCCGTCGTCGCCGTCGTCGTCGTCGCCGCCGCCGCCGCCGCCGCCGTCGTCGTCGTCGTTGTCGTCGTCGTCAGCGTCGTCGCGATCGTCGTGATCGTCGTCGTCGTCGTCATCGTCGTGATCGTCGTCGTCGTCGTCAGGGTTAAAACTGAGGCCTCAGTTTTAACCCTGAATCTCTCTTGCCCTTCGGCTATCGTCCGTCGTCGTCGTCGTCGTCGTCGTGATCCTCCTCGTCATCGTGCTCTTCCGTCGTTACTCGTCGTCGTCGTCGTCGTCGTCGTCGTCGTCGTCGTCGTCGTCGTCGTCGTCGTCGTCGTCGTCGTCGCCGTCGTCGTCGTCGTCGTCGTCAGCGTCGTCGCGATCGTCGTGATCGTCGTCGTCGTCGTCATCGTCGTGATCGTCGTCGTCGTCGTGAGGGTTAAAACTGAGGCCTTAGTTTTAACCCTGAATCTCTCTTGCCCTTCGGCTATCGTCCGTCGTCGTCGTCGTCGTCGTGATCCTCCTCGTCATCGTGCTCTTCAGTCGTCACTCGTCGTCGTGGTCGTCTTCGTCATCGTCGTCGTCGTCGTCGTTCGTGCCGTCGCCGCCTTCGTCGTCTTCGTCGTTGTCGTCGTCGTCGCCGTCGTCGCCGTCGTCGTCGTCGCCGCCGCCGCCGCCGCCGCCGTCGTCGTCGATCGTCGTGATCGTCGTCGTCGTCGTCATCGTCGTGATCGTCGTCGTCGTGGTCAGGGTTAAAACTGAGGCCTCAGTTTTAACCCTGAATCTCTCTTGCCCTTCGGCTATCGTCCGTCGTCGTCGTCGTCGTCGTCGTGATCCTCCTCGTCATCGTGCTCTTCCGTCGTTACTCGTCGTCGTCGTCGTCGTCGTCGTCGTCGTCGTCGTCGTCGTCGTCGTCGCCGTCGTCGTCGTCGTCGTCGTCAGCGTCGTCGCGATCGTCGTGATCGTCGTCGTCGTCGTCATCGTCGTGATCGTCGTCGTCGAAGTGAGGGTTAAAACTGAGGCCTTAGTTTTAACCCTGAATCTCTCTTGCCCTTCGGCTATCGTCCGTCGTCGTCGTCGTCGTCGTGATCCTCCTCGTCATCGTGCTCTTCAGTCGTCACTCGTCGTCGTCGTCGTCTTCGTCATCGTCGTCGTCGTCGTCCGTCATCCGCTGCAGGCCGCGTCGCCTGCCTTTTTCGGTCGTTCTTCGTCGTTGTAGTCGTCGTCGCCGTCGTCGCGTCGTCGTCGTCGCCGCCGCCGCCGCCGCCGCCGTCGTCGTCGTCGTTGTCGTCGTCGTCAGCGTCGTCGCGATCGTCGTGATCGTCGTCGTCGTCGTCATCGTCGTGATCGTCGTCGTCGTGGTCAGGGTTAAAACTGAGGCCTCAGTTTTAAACCTGAATCTCTCTTGCCCTTCGGCTATCGTCCGTTGTCGTCGTCGTCGTCTTCGTCGTCGTCGTCGTCGTCGCCGTCGTTGTCGTCGTCGTCGCTGCTGCCGAAAACACCACCAAGGACCAAATCTTTTGAAACAGCTGGTTCAAAAGATTTTTCGGTCGCGTCGTCGTCGTCGTCGTCGTCGTCGTCGTCGTCCGTCGTCGTCGTCGCCGCCGAAGACATCACCAAGGACCAAATCTTTTGACACAGTTGGTTCAAAAGATTTGGTCGCTCCGTCGTCGTGGTCGTCGTCGTCCGTCGTCGTCGCCGTCGTCGGAGCCGTCGGGGTCGGGGTCGGAGTCGGAGTCGGCGCCGGAGTCGCCGTAGTCCGTCGTCGCCGTCGTCGTCGTCGTCGGAGTCGTCGTCGGAGTCGTCGTCGTCGTCGCCGTCGTCGTCGTCGTCGTCGTCGTCGTCGTCGTCGACGCCGAAAACATCACCAAGGACCAGATCTTTTGAAACAGCTGGCTCAAAAGATTTGGTCGCTCCGTCGTCGTCGTCGTCGTCCGTCGTCGTCGTCGTCGCCGCCCAAGACATCACCAAGGACCATATCTTTTGAAACAGCTGGTTCAAAAAATGTATTTGGTCGCTCCGTCGTCGTCGTCAGTCGTCCGTCGTCCGTTGTCGTCGTCTTCGTCGTCGTCGTCGTCGTCGCCGTCGTTGTCGTCGTCGTCGCTGCTGCCGAAAACACCGCCAAGGACCAAATCTTTTGAAACAGCTGGTTCAAAAGATTTGGTCGCTCCGTCGTCGTCGTCGTCGTCGTCGTCGTCGTCGTCCGTCGTCGTCGTCGCCGCCGAAGACATCACCAAGGACCAAATCTTTTGACACAGTTGGTTCAAAAGATTTGGTCGCTCCGTCGTCGTGGTCGTCGTCGTCCGTCGTCGTCGCCGTCGTCGGAGCCGTCGGGGTCGGGGTCGGAGTCGGAGTCGGCGCCGGAGTCGCCGTAGTCCGTCGTCGCCGTCGTCGTCGTCGTCGGAGTCGTCGTCGGAGTCGTCGTCGTCGTCGCCGTCGCCGTCGTCGTCGTCGTCGTCGTTGTCGTCGTCGTCGTCGTTTCATCGTCGGACTTCGAATTTAGTGGTGTCGCGGTCTTCGCCGTTGTCGTTCTTGTTTTAGCGGTCGTCGTCGCGGTCGTCGCCGCGGGCGGGCGGGCGGGCGGGCGAGGAGGCGGAGGAGGACGAGGAGGAGGAGGAGGAACAGGAGGACGAGGAGGAAGAGGACGAGGAGGAGGAGGACAGGAGCAGGACAGGAGGAGGATTAGGATGGCCCTGCTTACGGTTTCCCCGGGCCGCGCGTTCCGGGAATCCCTGGGTCGTCGCTCGCGCGTTCCTGGGCTCGCGCCTTCCGCGTTTCCTGGGCTCGCGCCTCCCGTTTCCTGGGTTCGCGCCCCTCGTTTCCCCGGGTCGTCTTCCATCCAAGTGAGGAGGAGCGGGTAGAGGAGGAGGGGGGAGGAGGAGGAGGACGAGGAGGAGGAGGAGGATATTGCCGCTGCCCCCCCGCGAGGTTTGATCCCAGACGAGCAAGTATTCATCCGCAGGAAGTTCTGCCCCCAGGCGCACCCGGGCTTGTGCAGGACCGCCGACCAGGAGGCGTACAAGGGGGCCAGGAAGTGCTCTGATGTGTTCTTGACATTCTTGAAGGACTTGAAGCCCGAGCGCCAATTGTTGAGCTTGCAGGTCCATTCGGCCGATGGCGCCTTGATTGACCACCGCATGTTGTATTGTTGTCACGTTCGGTATCGAGATCCAGGCGTCGGTCTTTTCGTGGAGTACGGGGGCGTCAACGGCGAGCCCGGCATGACGTGCCCCCTCGTGACGCACGATCGTTTCAGCGACGGGACCCACTGGACGTTCCTGCAGAAGCTCCGAGGCGTCGGCGTCGTTGACCCTCGCGCCAGCAGGCTCCGGATCCGCATCTTGGGGCCTCCGGTGCCATTGACGGCAAGCGAGTTGAAGGGCAGCCCGCCTGCGCTGGGCGTCATGCGAGAGCCAGCCGCCGGAGGCGACGAATTGGATATCGACCTGAGGACTTTCAAGAAAGTAGTTCGAAGCGCCAAGGATGGCGACGAGTTTGCCGACCTCAGCAGGCTGGGCGCTGAGATCAACGATGGCTTCTTTGCCCTGCGCCGCCCCCCAGAGCCCGCGGCCCGCGGGCCAGGCGTTCGCGTCTTGGAACCAGTCGTTGACCCTGGTTTCGCTCTCCCTGGGCGCGACGCGGGCGGTGGCGGCGCGGGCGCTGGCGACGCTGCCCCTGGCGATGCCGCTGCCGCTGGCGGGCCGCCGTCTTCCTCGGACTCCGGCGGGGTCACGGACGGCGAGGGCGGCTTGGCGCGGAGTTCGACCGACGAGTCCGACGGCGAGCTCGCCTACAGGATGATGGGGGCCGGCCGTGGCATCGCCCGCGGCAAGAAGCGCCCAGCGGCGCTTGCTGCGGCGGGCGGTGGGGGCGCTGAGGATGTCGGCGGAGGGGGCCCTGCTGCTGGCCAGCCTGTGGAACTCCGAGGCGGCTGGAAGAAGCTCGTCGTGCCTGGCATCGGCGAGTTCTCGTACAACAAGGATAAGCATCAGCTCAACGTCCACTGCTTGCACGCAGGGCACAGCGGCAAGCGACTCGACGGGCAGAGCTTCGCGTGCCACATGAACAGGCAGACGAGGCCATCTGGCGACCGCGAGCCCAGGGGCGGGGAGGGCCGGCCCCTCGGCTACTTGGTCGCGTGGGCGCAGGCGGGCGCCCAGTTCACAGACAAGGCGCCGCACCAGGACATCAAGCGCGTGCTGGGCAGGGCGGACTCGCACCACGCTCGCCTGGCTGCGAGGCGCACTTTGGAGGGCCTGCGAGCGACGTGGCCGCTGATCCAGGAGCTCTTCGACCTGGAGCGGCCGCCGACGGCCGAGGAGCTCATGGGTCAAAGGTGAGTGGGTGGGGGGGGGCTCTCCATATCCTTGCCCCTTACCCTCCTCCTCCTCCTCCTCCTCCTCCTCCTGCTCCTCCTCCTCCTCCTCCTGCTCCTCCTCCTCCTCCTCCGCCTCCTCCCCCCCCTCGTCCTCCGCCTCCTCCTCCTCCGCCTCCTCCTCCTCCTTCTCCTCCCCCATCGCCCCCCTCCTCCTCCTCCTCCTCCTCCTCCTCCTCCTCCTCCTCATCCTCCTCGTCCTGATCCTCTTCCTCTCCCCCCTCCTTCTCCTCGTCCAACGTCGTCTCTCGCGATCTTGGGGCGAAGGCAGGGGGCCGCGGGCCGGGGCGCTCCTCTTCGTCCCCTTGGCGAGTCCAGGGCCAGAGCATCCAGAGGCAAGTCGGGGACCTGGGGCGATCCTTCCCCCCCCCTTCCAGATCCCCCTCCTCATTCCTCTCATCCGCGTCCTTCTCCTCCTCCTGCTCCTCCTCGTCCTCCTGTCCTCCTCCTCCTCCTGCTCCCCCTCGTCCTCCTGTCCTCCTCCTCCTCCTGTTCCTCCTCGTCCTTCTCCTCCTCCTCCTCCTCCTGCTCCTCTTGCTCCTCCTCCTCCTCCCCCTGCTCCTCCTCGTCCTCCTCCTCGTCATCCTTGCCCTCACCCCCCCTCCCAGTAGTGCATGTAACCTATTGTTTGGGCAGCCGTCTTTTCAAGGGGTACTCGCGCAGAAAGGACCTCGTTGTTTCGGGGGGAGGGGTCACGCTTCGGGGAGGGATCGCTGCCCGCGGGGCGAAGATCGCTCCTGGCGGCCGCGGTGATACCGAGCGCTGCAATTCCAGATATCCCTCGTCGTCCTCCTGTTCCTCCTCCTCCTGCTCCCCCCCCCCTTCCGCGTCTTCCATCGCCGCGCCCTTTCCCCCCCCAGGAGATCGCGCTGGGCGGCGAGCCGCGGTTCGTGCCTTGAGCAGCCTGGCGAGCAGCGCAGGGGCGCAGCGGCAGCAGACGTGGGGCCCCGCTGCGGTCGCAGGGTCGCCCACCTCACTCCCCCGTGCCCCTCGCGCTCAAAGAGCGCGGCGAGGAGGGGGGTGAGAACGGCGGGGAGGGGGGGGGGGGCATCAGAGGAGGGGCCTGACATTCTCGATTGCGTTTTGGGACCGAGGATGGTCCAGGGCTTGATTTTTGAATCGATTTGGCCCCCGTCCCCGTCGCCACGCAGCCGCTGTCCCACGATGCCCCCCCCCCCCCCCCGCGAGGAACGGATGGAGGAAGAGGTGGAGGAGGGGGAAGGATGTCAAGGTGGAGGAGGAAGAGGTGGAGGAAGAGGTGGAGGAGCAACGGTGGACACGCTGGATGATTATGCAATGGAAATGCGGGGAGGGGGGAAGGCGGAAGGAGAAGCGCCCGACTCTCGTGGGGCGGGCGCCGAGAGAGCTTCAGGAGAGCTCCAAGAGGGGCCCAGGCAGGCGGGGCCTGAGAGGAATCCGAGGGGGCCCAAACCGAGTCGGAACCCAGTCGGGTGCTCTTGGTGCCGTCTGGGGAGTCGCCAGGGCTCGCCTCGGGGCTCTCGGGCCCCCTCTGGGCCTCTGGGGGCCTGCCCCAGGTGTTATATAATTCGAAGCGTCTGTTATATCGTTATATTCCCGTCCTGGGGCGCTCTCGGGCCCGCCGCGGGGCCCTCGAGGGCCTCTCGGGGCTTGCCCCGAGGGCGATTATTCGAAGCGTCGGCCTGGTGGTATTTCTGCGTGCTCTGCTGATGTTGGGGGGGCAGCCACGACGGGCCGGCAGGGGTCGCAGACGCTCAAACGTCGGCCCCGGGCGCTCACGATGGCCCTGAAACGGCCCGAGCATCTTTCAAGACCCAGGGCCGGCCGCCGATCGATAAATCACAGGGCGCGGGCCACTCTTTCGTGTGTTGGGGATGTCTCGAGCGAAACGCTGGCTCCGCAGAGTTACCGAGGATGTCTCGAGCGAATCGCTTGCTTTGTAGAATTTGAGGGATCTGGGCGCCCCAGAGATTTGCCTTCTGCAGGTGCACGCACCCGTGTGTTTTAACGTATGTGCCTGTAGATTTGCCCTCTCCAGGTGCACGAATCCATGTGCTTCTACGTATGTGCGTTTCCACGACCACACCCGAGCGCGACTGCGCCCCAGCACGACCGCACCCCAGCACGACCCCACCCCAGTACGACCCCGCCCCAGCACGACCAAAACCCAGCACGACCACACTCCAGCATTACCCCACCCCAGCACGACCTCGCCCCAGCAAGACCATCACCCAGCACGACCACGCCCCAGCACGACCTCACCACAGCACGACCACACCCCAGCACGACCACGCCCCAGCACGACCACGCCCCAGCACGACCACGCCCCAGCACGATCACCACCCAGCACGACAAACCCCCCCAGCACGCCCCCACCCCAGCATGACCACCCCCCAGAACGACCACACCCCAGCACGACCACACCCCAGCACGACCACACCGCCTTGGTTGAGTGGTTGCCTGTCGTCGTGGAATGTTTCGCGGGGTGTCTCGTGGTCTGTTTCGCAGGGTGCCTCGTGGAATGTTTCCAGGAAGACGTTGAAAACGGCCGCCCGTGTTCGCGGGGTGTCTCGTGGAAGTGCCCGTCGCCCAATGCGGTGTCGTGAAAACGTTTTTCCATGCGCGCGGTTCTATATCCCTTTCCGGGTTCGTGGGTCCATCATGTTGTTGGCGACGTAGCCAGCTGTCTCGGCCGACGAGCAGCGGCGGGCCCGGGCGCGCGTCTGGCCCGCCGAGGCCAGGGCCGGCGATGGCCCCCAAGAAGCGCCGCGTCGCGGGCGTCGCTGGCGACCCGCAGCAGGCCGCCAAGGCGGCGAGACCCAAAGCCTCGAGGGCCCCGAGGCGCGCCGCGTCTCCGCCAGATGCGGCAGTCGGCACGGCGCCCAACCCACTGTTGGGCATGCTGGGAGCTCAGACTAAGCAGCCGCCCCCTCAGATGTCGGCCGGCGAGTCAGATGACGAAGATGGCCTGGCGGGTTCCTTGGCGATCATTCTTGAGACGGGCGACGCCAGAGATGATGGACTCTACGAGGGCCACGGCCAAGCCGGGGACATGCTCGGCCCTTCGTGTCAGCCGACAGTGCCAGACGAGGAGGTGCAGCTGCCTGCCGCCATGGCGACCTTGCCCGCAGGACAGGGGCCGCCGCTTGCAGACCCGGCCGCGGCGCAGCTTCCCGCGCCGCCACCCGCGGCCTTGGCGGCGGCGCCAGCCGCAGACGAGCAGCCGCCTGCAGCCCCAGCTGCGTTGCGAACCGAGGTGGCGCCATTGGCCGCAGCCGCGACGCAGGGGCCAGACATGGCCCCCTCGCCACCTGCAGCCCAGGCAGTTGCAGCTCCAGCGGAGGAGGCGCCGCCGCCCGAGGGCCAGACCAGCGCCTCAGCTGCGTTGGCGAGGCCCGCAGCCGCGGCCATTGCCATGGAGCCGAGCGCGATCGCCGCCAGCCCGCCGCCCGCCGACAGGCACGCTGGGGCCGCGGGCGATGCCGCGCTGGGTGGCGCTGCAGCGGAATCCGACGCACTTCTCGCTCAGGCAGGCGATGGCGCCATTGTCGCGTGGGGCGACGCAGGACAGTCAGCCACCGACCAGCCTGCCAGCGCCACGATGCAGATGCATCTTGGTTTTGACATCGGCGAGCTCATGGCTGGGTTCCTGGAGATGCCGTCCGTCATCGCGCCCGAGGTCAGCCCTGTATCAACGTAATGTGTTGTCGCGCCGCCGATTTGAGGTCGGCGTTAGTTTGTGTACACTCAGTTGTCGTTTGTGTTGCGTGATTGCGTTTGCGATGTCTTGTGAAGTTGTACGTTGCATGGCATTATTTGTGTGATGGCGCCGCATTCGTTGTTTGATATATTTTGTTACTTGCAATCTCGGGTCGACCCGAGATCTTGATCATTCAAGATCGACCCAAGATGAGCTTTACAAGAAATAGAAAACCCGGTAAAAACACAGGTGAAACAATTGTTTGTTGAACTCATCTTGGGTTCATCTTGGGTTGCCCAGATCTTGGGTCGACCCGAGATCGCAAACAACAAGAAATATCAAACATTTAATACAACAACACTTAACAAATAATTAACACCACGCAAACAACACCAACCATGATGCTTTCAACGGACCCATGCATTCGTTGTTTGGAGTGCCGCCAAACGGCTTTACCGTCAGCAGTTGAGCTCGCCGTCCGCTGGGGCCGTCGATATGGCCTCCCTAGAGGGCCGCGCCGCCACAGCGCGGGTTTGAAATACCGCCCCCCTGACATGGACGGTAGCAGCCGAGTCGCCCACGACAGTCGCGCGTGATCCACGCTCACACCATTCGCATCCTTCAGGTAACTCCGACGGTCGCTGAGCCGTCATTCGCAGCCATCAGCAACGTTCCAGGTTCCGCCGAACACGCCAGTGGCACTTCGCAGCCCTCGCAGCCCCAGGAGAGCGAATCCGATGTCTTCCACGACTGCCCCACCAGGGTCGCCGTTGCTGCGTGGCACGCTGCGCTGGGGACGGGCACTTGGTGAAGCTCAAGCGCGCAGTCACCGCCCTCGCTGCCTTAGGGCGGGTTCGCATCGGCACGGGCTTCTCGGGGTGCGACATGGCTGTGTTTATCCTGGATGCAATTGCAGAGCACTGGGCCAAACTGTTTGGGTTGACTGTGAAGTTTGACTTATTGTGGTGTTGCGAGAAAGATGAGGCGAAGGCCTCATGGCTCATGCAGCAGCATTCCAACTGCCCCCGCGTCTTCAGGAACATGGCTGAACTTGCTGGGGCCCGGGCCTTCAATCTGGTCACGAGGGCGTGGGAGTTGGTGCCGGCCGTTGACATCGTGCTCTTCGGCTTCGTCTGCGTGGACCGTTCGCCCCTCAACAGAAATCGCCAGCAGTTCGGGAATTCTCTTCAGACTGGGGAGGGGGTTACGGCAGAGACGTTTGGCTACGTCATGGACTTCCTCAAGAATGCCAGGCCCCGGCTAGTGGTACTGGAGAATGTCAAGAGCTTGATGCGGTCAGATGTTAACGGGCAGGTATCTGACAAGGATCACATCATCTTGCGCCTGCAGGCGCTCAACTACGTCGCTGACGCTAGAGTCTACGACTGCATATCGTATGGGGCGCCATGCAATCGCGAGAGGCTTTGGGTCAAAGCTGTCCTCTGCAATGGCCACTGCAATCGCCAGAGCCTTGGGGATGCCTTAGAGCAAGCCAATTCTATGATGAATGCGATGCGCATCGACCGCATTCCTTGGGTGCACTTCTTTGGCGAGTCGTTCGAGCTTCTCCAGGGATACTTACCAGAGTTGGATGATGGGGATCGTCCCGCCTGTCGGCTGGCAGATCCGAAGTACCGAGACAAGCACATCGAGGCGTACCAGAAGGCTGATCTGAAATACCCGCCACCGAGAGAGACGTACCCCCCGCAGATGTGGAATGCGCTTCAGGGCCAATCGGAACAGATCCACGAGATTGTATATTTCGCCAACATGAAGGACGAGTTTCCCGGGGAGGACATCCCGCAGTTCCTCGACGTGAACCTCTCGTTGGGCTGGACATCCGAGTCGATGTGGTCGGAGACGTGCCCTGCCATCGCGGCCAGCTCGAAGATCATGATGCGCGTCCACTCCTCGGAGTTTGGCAAGATGTGGTGCATTCTGCCAGGGTTCGTCCTGATGCAGTTCATGGGTTTCCCGCAGGACGTTCTCTTAGTTGAGAAAGAGAACTCGAAGTTGATGTCGAGCTTCGCGGGCAATGCTTTCTCAGGCAGACAGTGTGAATGTCGCCGGGCCCGGTGCTTCTTTAGAGCGGCACTTTTCGGGGGTATAGCGGACGCATCCGACGAAGATTCTTTTAGGGGAGCGCGCCCTTACCATCTATGCAAGAAGGCCCCCAGAGGGCCCTTCTTGCATAGATGTTAAGGGTCCCTCGGGGCCCTCAGGGGCCCTCTGGGGGCCTGGCCCAGGGGGCTATATCACTCGAAGCGTCTGTTATATCCCCTCCTGGGGCTCTCTTGGGCCCGCCTCGGGGGGAGAGGCTGGCGGCCTGCCAGGGACCAAGCCGTGTTGGGCACGCATGCACATTGTGTCATCATGTAGCTGGTATATTGATATTATATAATATAATATGTGTATATATACATTATAATATATACTATAATATATAATATATAATACATAATATAAGCATATATATACATTATATATGAGATATAATATATATATATATATATACATAAATACATATATCATACATCTGTTTTTGTAGATACATACATAACTAGTACTTACACCATACATAATCTTATTGGTGTACTCGCCATTGATGTACTCGTCGTCGTCGTCGTCGTCGTCGTCGTCGTCGTCGTCGTCGTCGTCGTCGTCG
>CAUYUJ010011068.1:240271-265271 GCA_963575745.1 Prorocentrum cordatum | reverse complement strand
TTCCGTCGTTACTCGTCGTCGTCTTCGTCGTCGTCGTCGTCGTCGTCGTCGTCGTCGTCGTCGTCGTCGTCGTCGTCGTCGTCGTCGCCGTCGTCGTCGTCGTCGTCGTCAGCGTCGTCGCGATCGTCGTGATCGTCGTCGTCGTCGTCATCGTCGTGATCGTCGTCGTCGTGAGGGTTAAAACTGAGGCCTTAGTTTTAACCCTGAATCTCTCTTGCCCTTCGGCTATCGTCCGTCGTCGTCGTCGTCGTCGTGATCCTCCTCGTCATCGTGCTCTTCAGTCGTCACTCGTCGTCGTGGTCGTCTTCGTCATCGTCGTCGTCGTCGTCGTCATCGTTGCAGCCGCCGTCGCCGCCTTCGTCGTCTTCGTCGTTGTCGTCGTCGTCGCCGTCGTCGCCGCGTCGTCGTCGCCGCCGCCGCCGCCGCCGCCGTCGTCGTCGTCGTTGTCGTCGTCGTCAGCGTCGTCGCGATCGTCGTGATCGTCGTCGTCGTCGTCATCGTCGTGATCGTCGTCGTCGTGGTCAGGGTTAAAACTGAGGCCTCAGTTTTAACCCTGAATCTCTCTTGCCCTTCGGCTATCGTCCGTTGTCGTCGTCGTCGTCTTCGTCGTCGTCGTCGTCGTCGCCGTCGTCGTCGTCGTCGTCGCTGCTGCCGAAAACACCACCAAGGACCAAATCTTTTGAAACAGCTGGTTCAAAAGATTCGTCGTCGTCGTCGTCGTCGTCGTCGTCGTCGTCGTCGTCCGTCGTCGTCGTCGCCGCCGAAGACATCACCAAGGACCAAATCTTTTGACACAGTTGGTTCAAAAGATTTGGTCGCTCCGTCGTCGTGGTCGTCGTCGTCCGTCGTCGTCGCCGTCGTCGGAGCCGTCGGGGTCGGGGTCGGAGTCGGAGTCGGCGCCGGAGTCGCCGTAGTCCGTCGTCGCCGTCGTCGTCGTCGTCGTCGGAGTCGTCGTCGGAGTCGTCGTCGTCGTCGCCGTCGCCGTCGTCGTCGTCGTCGTCGTTGTCGTCGTCGTCGTCGTTTCATCGTCGGACTTCGAATTTAGTGGTGTCGTGGTCTTCGCCGTTGTCGTTCTTGTTTTAGCGGTCGTCGTCGCGGTCGTCGCCGCGGGCGGGCGGGCGGGCGGGCGAGGAGGCGGAGGAGGACGAGGAGGAGGAGGAGGAACAGGAGGACGAGGAGGAAGAGGACGAGGAGGAGGAGGACAGGAGCAGGACAGGAGGAGGATTAGGATGGCCCTGCTTACGGTTTCCCCGGGCCGCGCGTTCCGGGAATCCCTGGGTCGTCGCTCGCGCGTTCCTGGGCTCGCGCCTTCCGCGTTTCCTGGGCTCGCGCCTCCCGTTCCCTGGGTTCGCGCCCCTCGTTTCCCCGGGTCGTCTTCCATAAGGGGCTGTTTAATTCGAAGCGTCGGTGATATCCTCTTCTGGCGCCCTCTGGGGCCCGCCTCGGGGCCTCGCGGGGCCCGCTGGGCAAAGGCGCGACGCGGCATGCGGCATGCGGCATGCCTCCCTCTTGGCACCTTCTCCCAGCGGACGCTGAGAACCCTTCGGTCCTTGGGGCTTCCTTGGAGGCCCTCTTGCAATGCCCGCTGCCCAGGCTACACCGCAGGCCCCTTGCTGCTGAGCTTCGTGTCGACGTGCTGGACATCGTGATTCAGTCCGACGCCGGCCTGTCCGGGGCGAGCCCTCGGCCCCTTGGACGTCGGCGCGCCAGATGACATATCGTCACCTTCGCCGCTGCCTCCGCGCCCGAAGTCAAACGATTCAGCTGCCGCGAGATGTCCAGGATAGGATGAGGAGGGTGCGGAGGAGTATGGGGGGCAGAGGAGAGGTTATGGGAGCGGGATGAGCGGGTGTAGTAAGCAGGAGGGCGATCGAAGGAGCGTCAGCACCGACGCCGCCCAATGACGTCAGAAGATGTGGTCGAACGCATCACCAGGCCTTCGGCCCAATTTCCGCAAGGCCCCTATGCGTGGCCCGCGCCAGAGGTGCGCGAAGTGCCCGAGGAGGGCCAGGGCATCTCGGGCCCCCCGCAGCTTCATACTGAGTGTCCTTGTGAGAGTCATCAGGGCATCTCGGGGCCCTGGTAGACAGTGTGCGCGGGGCTCTCTTGGGATCCCATGCGGGCCAGGGCGTCTCTGGGCGGGTCAGGGCGCTGGGGTCTCGCTGGGGTTCCGCGCGAGGGCCATTGTCTCGGGGCCCACATGGGGCCAGGGTGCTTGGAGCTCGGCCCGGAGCCCCACGAGGGCAAGGGCCTTCCAGTGTCAGAGCCGAGTCGTTTCACATTGCTCGAGGTTCCCAATCGTCACCCTGGCTCCCTAGGCGTTTCGAGGCCCAGGGGGTCAGGGTGCTGGGGCCCTTCTTGGCGCCTTCACGGCCAGTGCCTCTCGGGGCCCAGGGGGGGCAGGGCGCTCGGAGCTCGCTCTGCGTCTCTGGGGGGCCAGGTTCGACAGGGCTCGCGCTGCCCCAATCGATCGCCTCCGCACCCGTATATAGACGCTGCGGCTCAGGAAGCGTGCCGACGCGCCAGAGCGCTTGTTGTCGTTCTGAGGTTGGAATGGCGCCAGACGATGGGCGAGCTGCGCTTCGCAAGGGGAGCCCCCGAGATGATCCAGCGCTGAAGAGGATGAGGAAGGCACTCGAGGAGCCCCCTCCAGCGCCATCGATCCGCAAGCGGGCGCCGGAGCCGCCGCCTGCAGCCGAGGCCCCAGCAGGGAAACGGATGAGGGCTCGAAACACTGATGTTGATTTCCAAGGTTGGGAGATCAAGGCCGATGGCCGCAAGTGCCGCCTGTGTTCTTGCAAGGACAGTGACCCGGACCCAGTGCACCCTGACCAGTATTGCCGGTGGGCGTATCCCCCCTCCGATGACGGCACCAACCGCGGTTTCGTGTGCTACGTGTGCTTCCGGACGCACGCCGCCCGCTTCTCGAAGCTAAAGGTCAGTCAGCTCGAGGGGGAGATCGGCGAGAGTTCCGAGGAGCGCACAGGGCGGGGCGAGATGTAGGGGAGGGAAGGTGGACGCGAGGTTGCACGGGGAAAAGGGAGCGGGGGAGTTCCGCCCTCTGTTGGTTTTTCTGCGCCGACCGCGGTAGGCCCCAGATGGCCAGTGATTCGCGAGTCCCATGGTCAGGGGGGTCGCGGGAGTTCACATTCAGACATCGGAATTCAGACAGTTTTCAGCTGGCCCGAGATTGTCCGAGGTATCCTATCTTCAGCCCCTCCACGAATCGTTGAATGCCCCCCCACACACACACACACGCGCACACACACACACACACACACACGCACGCACGCACGCACGCACGCACGCACGCACACGCGCACGCACTCACGCACGCACGCACGCACGCGCGCACGCACGCACTGCTCTCTCATCAGGAGCACGACAACTGGGAAGCATATCGTTCTGAGGCCCTGAATGTGTTCGTCACGGCTGGGAGTTACGACGCCCAGCCGAAGTGGGGTGACTCGGACAAGCGGGTCATTACCAATCAGAGGAGGCAGGTGAAGGTGAATAACCCAATTGATTCGTGCGTTCCACTGGAAGATTACATCAAAGAGCACGGGAACCCAGCCACAAATGGAAAAGGCCATCTTCGGTGCATTTTCAAAAAGCAGCAATGTGTCAAAATCCCAGGCAAGAAGATTTGGACGGTCGAGAGGTCCGAGATTGACGAGGTTGTTCTCGAAGAGGTGCGTGACGACGGTAGCTTCCAGCTTGGTCTCAACCAGTTGGAGTCAAACTTCCAAGATATCGGCAGCGCGATCTTCGGTTCTTTTCCTGAGGCTACTGGCGAACGCATGTCCTTGGATGAGATTATTGGCCGGCCGGCCCTGGCGTGGCCAGCTGCCCCTGCGGGCTACGCAGGATCTGCCCCCTCTTCCGCGAGAGATTCGGCATCTGGCGGCCAGGGCAAGGCCGACGAGGACGACGACTTGATGGGCGTTCGTAGCTTGGGTTTCCTTTCAATGTCAGAGGAGGTTCCAGTTGCATCTTCGACGCCAGCGGAGTCTTCCATTGCGCGAGACTCGAGAAACAAGAATCAGAAGGAGAAAGCAGATAAGAAGGACAAGCAAGGGAAGAAGGAGGATGGGGGCACGCGGAAGCCTGGCCGCAAGTCGAGGCACTTGTTGACAGTGATGGAGACCAGCATGAAAGAGTACATGGGGAGTGCGGACGGAGAGGGATATTTCGGACAAGCGGTCAACCACCGGCGCACGTTGGAAAGGAACGTCAAGGATTTCGGCGCCGAGACCCCGCCCGACGACGAGACGCCCGAAGACGCGGCGAAGAGAGCCATCCTCAAGAAACAGGCTCAGGCGGCCCTGCAGTTCTCGAAGGCGTGGGCCAAGCACGCATGCTTCAACAAGCACGTGGATCAGATCTACCAGCAGAACTCCAAGTTCCTGGCGTTGGAGCCCGCGGCCCCTGCGCCATATCCACAGTGGGTGCTCCGCTTGGCGCTGGAGGCTCACATCCCGAACATCGAGAGCGTTGAGGAATTCTGGCAGTTGCTCGAGCACGACAATCTCGTGGCCTGTGGCTATGCTTCTGATGCACTTGCAAGGCCCAGAGCCGAAATGCTGTCCACGGTGATTGCCACCTTTGTCAAGGTATCAGACGACTTCGACTCTGTCACAGCTCTGACTGCGCTCATCAAAGAGTGCCCCGCTCAGATGGACGATGACATCAAGAAGGAGCTAAACATCATGGACGCCCTGGTTAACCCGGTGGCCCACTCCAAGGACGAGATCGAGACGGCCCTCGCCCTCCTCAAAGGGTCTGGCGCGAAGTTCTGCGACGCGCTGAAGGGGTGGCCAGAGGGCGACAGACTCGTAGAGGAGGCCAAGAACAGCATCGTTGCCAAGGACTCGCGCTACCTCAGGTGCCATGGGGTTCAGGTTGCCCGAGACCCCAAGGGATCCGAAGGCCTGGGCCTCTCAGGGCCCAGGGGGGGTGTAGGGCGTGGGCGAGCGGATCTCCGTGAGAGCAGGGGCCTTTTAGGGCCCGGCGGATTCAGCTTGCTCGAGGCTTCCCACTGAGGCCCTTATGAGGGCTTGGGCTTCTCATGGTCCAGGGGCCGAGTCTACTCGGGATTCGCTCGGTCGGGGTCATGGGGGCCAGGATTTTTCAGGGCCCAGGGGCCCCCTCGCCAAGCATATCTGGCACAATGAGGAGGAGGGGGAGGAAGAGATAGAGGAGGTGGGGTGGGAGGAGGAGGGGGAGGAGGAGGAGCAGACGGAGGAGGAGGAGGAGGAGGAGGAGGAGTGGCGGCAAGGCTAGCGCTCGGGGCTTCACAGTCCTCCAGCAAGACCAGGATCTTGCGGGGCCCTCAGTGGGGGAGGGGGCTGCGCTCGGTTGCCTCATCGCCTTTTCGCCCCGCCCCCATCGCCGCCCAGGAGCGGACCGCCTCCCTCTTGCAAGACGTGAGAATCTTCGAGGAGAAGTACGGCACTCCCGACAAGTTTTCGTTCCATGGCGTCGACGACGTAATGAAAGATGCGCTTATCTTGACTGAAGCCGTGGGAAAACTAGGAGATGCTAGCAAGGACTTCTGGGATGGCATCGCGGGCCAGTTCGATGGGTTCGTTGATTCATTTTCCCCATGTTTCTTTCAGAACTTTGAGCTTGCTGTCGGGCGGGCGCTATTGGATCCTGATTTCACGCCTATCGACCAGAAGTCTTTCAATGAGCTGCCCGATCCGACCATCCCCCAGATTATCGAAGTATTGAAGGCTGTTGACGGGACCCGAAACACATTCTTTGGCAAGGTCGAGGAGGCAACAATTGACGGCTTGGTAGCCATGTCAGGAACCCTCGCAACAGCAGCTTGGCTCAAGGTTATCAAGCCTGAGTCGTTGGGCGGGCTGAAGGAGCAGGTGGGGGCCAGGCTCGCGATCCACAGGGGCTGCAACATTGCCCCCGCATTCGCCGAGCTCGCGTCGAAGCATTATTCGCAGGAGGACTCGTTCAATGAGTTCCAGGTGCTCATCCGTAACTTTAACGATCCGCTGCAGTGCTCCGTGACAGCTTCGTTGGACAACGAGATCGACCAGCAACTCGCCGCGGCCTTGCAGCCCGTCGTCATGCTCGTGAAGTCCATCGGTATCCATGATCATGTGATGGGCGGCCCAGATGACCCCTTGTTCAGTCCGTCCACCGGGGTGGTCTGGGCGGGGCTCGCTGAAGAGGACATCGACGCCCGCATTGCCAACGCCGATTCCGTGGCCCAGGTAATTTCCGACCCGAAGTTGAGGTCCCAGTTGAGTTTCCTGTCCAAGGCCGTCAAAGCCACCAAGTCCATCGTCGATTTGTCCAGGTGGGAGCAAGCTGGTCGAGGCTCTTACGAGAGTCTGAACTTGACGGACGATGTGCTTCAGAAGGTGAAGGTCGCAAAGGAGGACTGGAAGCGCCTCGAAGACTTCTGCGTCTACCTCTGCAAGGTTTCTGGCGAGCAGGACCTGTCGACCGCGATCCTCAGGGCCAACGGTGGCGAGGAGAAGTGCTGCTTGCATCCGACCACCTTCGACTCTCTGCCGGCCAGCCTGTGGCGCGCCCGCCTGCAGTCGTGGTCGGATTCAGTGTTGCGCAAGTGCGGTGGCCATTGGGCAGAGATTATTCGTGGCCTCAGTGATAAGATCCAGCCGCATCTCGTCGACTGGGAGGAGAAGAAGGATGAGATCTTGGCCCCCTGCAACTCGGGCCTCGTGAAGAGGATCCTCGAGAACGAAGGGTACAAGTTCTTGACCCCCTTGTCAGTCGAAGTGTCGCGCATGATGGCGTCCGTGAAGGGGCTTACCGACATCGGTGGCAAGGCGCTCGTGGATGAGGGCGTCATCGGGCGTGCCGAAAAGATGAGGACTTCGGCTCTCGTTTTGGTTTCTTTGACATTTACTCTGTATCACGTGAAGGTCGAGTGGCCGCGGCTGCGAGGGTGGCGCAAACAAGAGTCGGCTCGCATCGCTTTGGAGGGCCACCATGCCAAGGCCAGTTACGAGAACAGCTTCGAGTGTCTTCCAAAGTGCCTCAAGGACTACATCAAGCAGTTTGGCGCAGTGCATGCAGATTAGCAGTGGGGTCGGGGATGCTGAGGCTCCACTAGGCGATCTGACCGCCAGCTACCGATGCACATACATTGACGGTGGGGTCGCAGTGATAGTTCATGCAGGTGGCCGGCGGAGTTGCAGGTCGGCAGCGTTTTTATTCCGACATCTACGTCGGTTGCGATATTATTCGCACGTTCACACATGCAGCGTTTGAGACTTGGGGAGGAAACGAGCTCGGTGAGACTGCGGGGAAGGCATATCAATTATATATATATATATATGTGTATATATATGTATGTATATATATACATCGATAGATACCAGCTCGAGGGGGAGGAGGAGGAGGAAGAGGAGCAGGGGGATCAGGAGGGGCAGGAACGCGGGGATAAGGAGGAGGAGGAGGAGGAGGGATGAGGAGGAGGATGAGGGGGAGGAGGAGGAGGAGGAGGAGGAGGGGCGGGCCAGCTTGCCCACTTGCTTCCGGGATGAGGATACATCGGCTGCCTTCGGGCTTCGCGGGCTCCTGGGAGGCCCAGCGGAGGTGCGTCATGCGCGGGCCACCTCGGGACCTCGCCGTCCCTTCGGGGGGGCTTGCAATATGCGCAACTGTCGCCACTTTCGCGGGCTCCTGGGAGACCCAGCGGGGGCACGCCATGCGCGGACCACCTCGGGACCTCGCCGCCTGCTTTCGGACCTCGCTGCCTGCGGAGCGGATATCGGCCGCGGACATTTTCCGCCTCCCCCTCCCTCCCTGTCCCCCTCCCTCCGTCCCTCCCTCCCTCCTCCTTCTCCTCCTCTTCTTCCTCCTCCTCCTCCTCCTCCGTCTCCTCCTCCCTCAGCCTCCTGCTTCCTCCCCTTCCTCCTCCTGCTCCTCCCCTTCCTCCTCATCCTCCTCCTCGTCCTCCTCCTCCGCCTCCTCCTCCTCCTCCTCCTCCTCCCTCCCCCTCCTTTTCCTCTTCCTCCTCCTCTTCCTCCACCCGTATCCTCTCCCCCCCTCCCTCCACCGGCCCCCCTTTTCTCAGCCTCCTCTGTCAACGACCTCCGTCCTCCTCTTCCTCCTCATCCGCCCTCCTTTGTCTCCTTTGTCTCCCTTGTCTCCTCCTCCTCCTCCTCCTCCTTCTCCTCCTCCTCCTCCTCCTTCTCCTCCTCCTCCCTCCTCACCTCCCCAAGGGCGCGAAAAGCGTCGCGCTTCGCATGGCGAGATATGGCAGGCCATGGCTACCTGTCTAGAAGGCTTCCTCGCGTAGGCGCAAAGATAACCGCGCGTCGCACATCCTGGCGCTCGAAGCGCGAAGCTATTGACAAGCAATATGACACCCAGCCTCTTCCTTTCCGTGAGACAGCCTGGGTTCGATAAGGTTTTGTGGCGACCATCGTGTATTCTCAGAGGGGGTTCGCGCGCGCCTGCGCAGCCAATGATGGCGTCGGCCGTCGGCCTGTCTTCTTACGCTGCGCCAGTGGAGCCGACGACATTAGTGATAGACGACGAGCTGGTTACCTTGCCGTGCGAAGATGACCCGGGCACGTTTGTGGAGGAGGAGGCGACGCAGCCAGCTTTTTTTCCCGATGGTGTTTCGCTCCAGGCACCGCCTGAGCCTCCAAGAAGGACCGGCGACCCCAGTGACCCCTACCACGTCGCCGCGGTGCCCCAGGACTCTCCGCAGGGTCTAGACACGCGTGAGTTCGCTGAGGATCGGAGGGCACCAACTATACACCAACACCGATCCTGGCCCAGGATCGCCCTGGGCCCAGGATCGGTGTATATGCCTTCTTGCGCAAGGCAGGAGGGCGTATACACCGATCCTGGGCCCAGGGTGATCCTGGCCAGGATCGGTGTTGGTGTATAGTTGGTGCCTTCCTAGAGGAGTTACGTTCGGTTGCGCAGTCCGCTACGTCGATGGTGGTGGGGCCCGCTGCCACGGCGCCTTCGCGCGTCCGCATCGACCCCCCCCATGGGGACGCCCAGCCCGCTAGCTTACGTCAGGGGCCAGGACCAGCCGGGGGCCAGGGCTGCCAAGCGCGAGCCTGAGGAGCCCAGCATGCCGCCGCCAGAGAAAAAACCTTGCCTCCCAGCACCAGTGCCGACGATTACGCCGCCGCTGGAGGCAGGATCGGATAGCCACAATCCGAACGGGCACGCGCAGGTCGTCACCTTGGGCCGCAAGAACAAACGTATGACAGCATCAAGCACTCACCACTACAAGCACTTAGACTGCATGCCGAAGCTTCTAGCTCACGGGTTCACGATCCTCGAAAGGGAGATGTTTCCAACTGGCATCCCGTCTGGCTTTAGCGTAGAGTACGAGTTCACATACAGTATTCATGCCAAGAAGGATTCAGACATCCGCACGCTGTCTGTAGTTTGAGTGCGCATTCGCATCACTAGGGGGAGAGCGATGGGAGGGAAGGACAACGACAAGAGGGTGCAAAGGAGGAGGCATGTGTGGAAGGGGCTTTTTGATGCCCTGGAGTAGATTGGTCGTCTGCCTGCTCTTGTTCGCTTTCTGGAGCGCAGCGTTCGCTTGCGACTTGCAAAAGGTGATATCAATAGGCTTGCACCTCCCGCTCGACCAGCGAGCATATCGAGGTCGAGGTGGGCCGGCGGATAAAACTTTGAGGATGTTTCAGGCGAAGCGCTTGTATTTGAAATCCCGATCGATAAATCACAGGGTGCGGGCCACTCCTTCGCGCGATGGGGATGTCTCGAGCGAAGCGCTGGCTCCGCAGAGTTGCCGAGGATGTCTCGAGCGAATCGGTTGTTTTGTAGAACTTGAGGGATCTGGGCGCCCCAGAGATTTGGCTTCTCCAGGTGCACGAACCAGTGTGTTTTTACGTATGTGCCTGTAGATTTGCCCTCTCCAGGTGCACGAATCCATGTGCTTCAACGTATGTTCGTTTCCACGACCACACCCCGGCACGACCGCGCCCCAGCACGACCAAACCCCAGCGCGACCCCACCCCTGAACGACCCCACCCCAGCACGACCAAACCCCAGCGCGACCACACCCCAGCATTACCCCACCCCAGCCACGACCACGCTCCAACACGACCGCACCCCAGCACGACTCCACCCCAGAACGACCCCACCCCAGCACGAACAAACCCCAGCGAGACCACACCCCAGCACTACCCCACCCCAGAACGACCCCACCCCAGCAAGACCATCACCCAGCACGACCATTTCCCAACACGACCTCACCACAGCACGACCACACCCCAGCACGACCACGCCCCAGCACGACCGCGCCCCAGCACGACCGCGCCCCAACACGACCACCCCCCAGCACGACTACCCCCCCAGCACGGCGACCCCCCCCAGCACGACCACCCCCCCGCACGACCATCCCCCAGCACGACCACACCCCAGCACGACCACCCCCCAACACGACCACACCGCCTTGGTTGAGTGGTTGCTTGTCGTCGTGGAATGTTTCGCGGGGTGTCTCGTGGACTGTTTCGCGGGGTGTCTCCTAGAATGTTTCCAGGAAAACGTTGAAAACGGTCGCCCGTTTGTTGTTCTGTTTTGTTGTTTTTTGGTTCTTTAATGGTTGTTTTTGTTATTGTATGTATGTTGTTTGTATTGCTTGTTTACGCGGGACTATGTTTTGTTTGTGCGAGATTATGTATTGTTTGTTTGTACGTGTGTTGTTTTTGTAGGGAAGTCGAGATTATGGTATTGTTTGTTTTGCTGTTTCTTATCGCTTTAATTGTTTGTATTATTTGTTTGTTTGCGCGGGTGTTGTTTGCATGGGAACTGTTTAGGATTGTTGGGGCGGCTCAACGTATACGCACTCCTCCCTTGGCCAAGGATGCGTATACACAGCTCGTGGGCCCAGGACAGGCCAGGCCTGGAGCAGTGGATATGCAACGATTTTGTTGCCCTATGGTTTCCATGATGCGAGAAAGTTGCTGTGTCGTGCCATGCCGACCATGTGTATTATCATGCAGCATTAGTGTTGAGGGTCCCTCTGCCGGTGCAATGTCGAAGACACCGGAAACGCTTCCGCCGAGCTATTTCTAGAAACGCCGTGGGTTTTCCTTTGCAGTTACCAAATTTCACTCGTAAACATGTTTTTCAACAGTTTATAGTTCCCAGGTAGTGTTTTCCGCTTCCAGCGTCACTCAGAGAAAACGTTTTTCGTGCAGTTTCTAGCTTGTTTTCAATGATTTCCAGGTCTGCCTCGAAACGCTTTTGTTTTGTATCACGTCTTGTTTTTTTGATGGACTTGTGCCATAGTCTTCGACTGCCAACAGCTTTCCATCTTGAGCAGTCGAGGGCTCTTGCAGCTCCGACCTGGGTCAGCCAGTGCCAGTCAGTCGGTCGTAATTTTGAGTTTGCAGTGCACTTCTCCGGTGATCAGTTCTGGGCCATCTACCCCAGACGCGATTTTTGGACATGCGAACGTATTTAGTGCTCTTCCTCCTCCCTCGTTTTCGCCTTCCGTCTTGATTCTCTCTTTCGCCGTTTTTTTCCTCTTCTCCATGGCTGGTGCATCGCATGGCGGAATCCCCTTTCCCTCAGTCGGGAAGCTGGCAGTTTTCGTCATCACTGCACGCCGTCTGGTCCTGGAGACGGGTTGTTGGTCAAGCGGAGCGCGCGCTTGATATGCCGCCAGCGCGCTCCGCTTGACCAGCAACTCTCTCCAGGACCAGACGGCATTCCGTTTTCTGACTTGCGGCGTTTGGAGGTTTTGGCGGTGCCGGTGTTGCACAATACCTTTCTGGGTATGTCCTCCGATGATGGTCGGACCGCGTGGCAGAGCTGTTTTACGATTTGAATTGCAGTCTTCTTCATTTTCTTGTGAAGAAGCCGCCGGGACTACAGAAGATGGGGCGATGTACTATGCTGCGGAGTCCGTCCGGCCGCTGAACGTCACGAACACGGACAACCTTATTTTGGCCAGCGCCGTCCGCCTAATCGAGCCTTGGGTGGCTTCTCGTATTTCCTCCTCTCAGCGTGCATTTATTACTGGGCGTTCCATGTTGGCTAATTTGACAGATATCGACGAGCCCATGGCCGAGGCTCTCCTGGAGGACGACTCCGCGTCGGTCTTCTTCGATGTCGCCGCCGCGTTCCCCTGTGTGGAACAGAACATGATGCACTTATTGTTCGCTTCTCCGGGCTGTCCTGACTGGCTCCTTCGTTTCGTTGGGGTCCCCTATCAAAGCAATTTGTGCCATCGTCATCAGTTGGTGATTCACGGCGCGCGGGCCTCACAATTTCAAGGGGTATGCGACAATGCTGTCTTTTCTTTCCTCTATTTTTCGCCGTCCTCCGATCTATTGCTCCAGCGGCTTGGCCGGTTGTACCCCGGGCGCGCATTGGAGCATTTGCGGGCGACCTGGTCATGGCATTCCCCAAGTTCATGGAGCACACCGCATATTTTGCGTGCTTTTTCTTTGATTGTGCTCAGATCTCAGGTCTAGCGCTGAACATCAAGAAAGCGATTCATACTCCACTACGCGAGTTCCAGCCTGTGGAGGTACGCGCGCAAGTTGTCGCTTTCGCCCGGGGGTGGGGCTGCTCGACCATTGACAGCAAAAGCAAATTCCTCGGAATGGTCAGAGGGTTGGGGCGCGGGACTCTATCATGGAGCGCGCCCTTCGCGAAATGTCATGACCGAACTCGTATCTGGGATGGTTTGGGCACCGGGCTCCTCTTCGCCATGCAGGCGCACGGCATCTTCATCGCATCCGTCCTAGGCATCGTGGGGCAGCTCGCCGCGTGCCCTGTGAAGGTTGCGGGCGTCGAGAAGCAGGCGTGCACGCTGTTGTACCGTGGGCATTTGGATCATGCCGGGATGTCATACCCATTGGAAGCACTTCGAATTTCCCGCAGAGATGTTCGATTTGCAATTCCTTCCGATGCTTGGCTGCCCGCGCGCGGGTTTTCCGCCATGAGGGTGTCGCTAACGGAGGTACGCGTGAGGGTGAGTGCGGGCAGAGATTGCGTGCCGCAGTACGTCGCCACGGTGGCCAGGCCAGGGTGCGCGCACACCGCGCCTGGCCTGGCTGGACCGCCTCTGCCTCTTCGAGTTAGGCGCTGCCGCAGCTAGGCGCGCTGAAGTTCCTCGCAACTCGTCGCCTTCATTGCTGGACGCGGACGGGGGGGCTGCGCAGCCCAAGGCGGGATGGCAAACACGTTGCGACGCTCCTACGTGACCGTTGGGGCGTTGCTGTTTGCCCTTTCCGCAACAAGCTAGACAGGTGGCGCTTGCCTGTTTTTGCCAGGGCGCAGGCCCAGGCGTTTTCTTTTGAATCGCATCCAGGACATCGCGGCTGCGGTTCTGCCATGGGTGCTGGCGGCCGTTTTCCGTTTGTTTTGTTTTCCATGGATGGATCACGTCGCGGCGTTTCCAGGTCCGCGGCGGCTGTATTTTCGCCTGCAGCCAGCACGACGACAGTATCGAACATTATGCGACGTGCGCGTCGTTCCACCAATTGTGCTCGAAATATTTGCTCGTCGATGCCCCGCTAAGCCCCGACATATCTGTCAACTTTCTGTATGGACGTCCGTGCGCGCAGTGTGTGCCAGTGCACCTGCGCGAAGGGGGTGCCGTTGCAAAGGCCGCGGTGCTGCGCGCCATTGGTGTCTACGCCCTGTACCGCGCAACGTCCTCACATAAGGCGGTCCCCGTGCTGACTTCGACAATAGATTTCGCGATTGTGTTCGCGAGGGCATCTGGCGGGCTCCGCGGGCCACAGTGCTCGTTTTGGCCGCCCGCAGATGGCCCCGGGCCTGATCGTTCTCAGCTGTCCTCCCCTTCTCCTCTGCTGCTGGCTCGTCGTCGTCATCATCCCCTCTCTTTCTCTCCTTCTTCCCCCGCGAGCCTGGTCTGCCCTGATGGCTCTCGCTAAGCTGCGCATCGTTCGCAATCTCGGCAAGTACGCTTTCGTTCGGCCTGGGAGTTGATAAGTTTAATGGGATATTCTTCCTCCGTCGCTTCTTCTGCTCTTCTTCCTTGTTTTTCTTCCTCCTTCGTCTTCTTCTTCTTCTTCTCCTTATTATTTCTTGCATCGTTCGTGTGCTTCCTCAGTGCGAGCACCTCGGGCATAGTCCGATTGAGTCTGCGCGCTCGCGAGCTGCCTTCTGCCCAGAGGATGCGATCCCATCCTCGGTGAGGTCTTCTGTTCGTTTCTGCTCGCCTCTCCTCCCTCCTCCCCCTTTTTTAATTCATCAGTTCACGCCCGTGTTTTTCGTTTAGGTCTCGGTTCGCTGCATGAGTCTGCCTATCATGCAGGTCGGCTCGTGTGGCGCTCCTAGAAGCTGTATCGGAGACTCGCCCGGGTAAAAACGATCAAAGGAAACTCAGTTTGCTGGCCTCTGTTTGTCCAGGGGGCAGAATTTGTCCGCCACGGCCGCGTGGTGTACAGCTTCTGTGTCCGATTCCATCTTCTCGAAAACAGATTTTTATCATCGCTGCGTTGGCTCGTGGGAAGCATGTGAAGTCCGGAGTTGTGTGTTGGCAAGCGCCAAGCTGTAGTTAGGCAGCCGCTGGTGTCGTAACGGCGACGTTGGCGTCGCAACGGCGAAGTCGGCGGCGTCGTCGATATCTTCATTTTTTCTCCGATTCCCGTGGGTGCTGTGGTCGAATTTGCTTGTTGGAGACCCGTTATTATTTCATCTCCAATCCAGTGTCAAGACGTTTCCTTTTCCCCTCCCCAAAATAGCTGCCTGCTCTTGCTGCTGCCCGCTGTGCTGCTCCGTATACATTCGAACCGGCGTCTTCGAATTGCGCCCAATTTTCGCAACTTTTTTAAATAGTTTCCAGGGGGGCGTCTCCGTATCGTTTCCAGTATGCATCGAATCGTCGAATCAATAGTTCCAAGTGATTATGCAGAAGCATTTGTTTATGGTTTCATTGGTTTCTGTTTTCATCGTTTACAGGTCCACATTGTTGATTCATAACATGTGGAAGTTGTCAAGTATAAAGAAACGCCCAGGGCGTTTCTTTATAGTGCCAAAGCGCCAAAGCATGTGGCCAAACGTTGGACAATGTTCCCCCCCAGCTGTTGTGGAGCCCCTTTGGGGCACAAGTGTGGGAGGAAGGGATAGAGCAGACGTTGCTGGGGGCCACCACGATGAGGTCTGGCACTGCCGGGCCGCGTCGCGATGACGTGTGACCAGGCCTGGCGTCGTGGCCACAGCAGCCGCATAAGTGGGCCCAGAAAATGTTTGAACATCATTCGATAATTTGGACGGGTAAAGATTGCCATTGGTTCGGACACATATTCATACAGATTCAACGATATTCAAGTACATACATACATATATATACATATATATATATATATATATATATATACATATACATATACATATATGTATATATACACAGAATCCAAACCATACGCTTTGGGATTTGGGTTGGGATTCGGGATTGTTTCTGGAGCGGAAAACGCGCAACCTGGTCGATCTGCCGCCCCTGGGGGAACGAATGCGCTGTTGAAGGTGCGCCGCGCATGCGTCGCGGTCGATTGCGGGGGGGCGCAACATTGGCGCTTTCAGATGCAAACGCAACCACGCGGTTCGGGTGCTGACGCGAAGTTGAGCTCATCTCAAGTGGAAATTACCCGACCGCCTTGGGGCCAGCCAACACCAATGGTCACTCTTGCGAAGGGTCATTATTACGTGTAGTCGAAAAGAGGGATAACTATTCATACTTTATAACTCTAGAGGGACGTGGAGGAGGATGGGGTGGAGGAGGATGAGGAAGAGGCGGAGGAGGAGGAAAAGGAAGAAGAAATCTAATAACAATTATACTAGGAAGAAGAGGAAGAAGAGAAAGAAGAGGAAACATAGGAATACTACTAATACTAAGAATGATACGAATAATGCTAATGATTGTAATACTAATAATACTAGTGATACTAATAAGAATAACAGTACGAATCATAATGCTAATAATGATATAAGTAGTATTAATAGTAAGACTACTACTAAGAATGATAATAATAGTAATAACACTAAGACGCAGAAGGAGGAGGAGGAGGAGGCTTCTTGGAGGCCTCTGAGGCTTCTTGGGGCTTCTTGGTGGCCTTTTCTTTTGGGGCCTCTGGGGAGCCTCTTGGGGGCCAATTGCCTCTTTGGGGTCCCTGGGGGCCTCTTGGAGGCTTCTCCTGGGACTTCGGATGCCGTCTTGGGTACCTTTCCGGGCCGTCATGAGGCGACGGTGCCGACCCCTGCGCCTGCGGTCGCTGGCCCTGCTGAGAAGAAGTGCAGATCTGTCTTGTCCGAACGGCTATGATCAGTTGTTCAGGGACCCTTGGAGGACATTGCGGTGCCACAGTCTCGCACACGTGATCATGCGCCGCGCAAGAGACGAGCGCCACGGGCTCGCGCACGTGATCATGCGCCGCCGAGGGGGACGAAGCCACGAACTCGCACACATATTCTCGGGCGGCGAGATCTATACATATCCACGGCCTGTCGCCAGGCTTATTCTGATTCATGGCTTGGCCAGGGACGTATATCCAGCGGTGGTGGATACGTATAGATCTCGTCGCCCTGAGATCGTGCGCCGCCGAAGAGGAGGAACAGCAGCAGCAGTGACGGCACCAGAGCGACAGCGACAGCAATTTGTTGATCAGCCGCGCGGCTCTTTGCGCCACCTTTTGGGGCGAAGGAGCAGAAGAACGTGGCGGTGACCATCCTCTTCAAGGACAGCGCTTCACTTCTCCCACCTCCGGATTTGCCCCTGAGGTTGCTTTATAAGTTGTCAATATGAACGCCACTCTCTTGTGTTGTCTGTTTTTGAGTTCCAGGTCCGCTATGATACGCGTCCGCGGAAGGAGAAATAATCATCGCAATGGGAAGGGGTAGGTGTGTGGGGTAGGATATCAGATGTGGCGCGAGCGAACGTAGCTTGCCCCCGCCCTCAGGGGGCGCCTTGGGGGCTTCTTCGACCCGGGACCGTCTGGAAGCCATTGTGAGCCGTCTTGAAGACCTCTTGGACCCTCAAGTGGCCCAAGAGGCCGAAACAATCGATTTCACATGGTTTTGTTGGTTTTTGAGATCCAGAAAAGGGGGCCATCATCTTTGGTATGGTGGATGTGGCGTGGCCTCGAGGGGGTTCAGGGGTATGTAGCAATTATGCAGTCAGTGGATACATAGGATAAGTTGCATTAAGACGTTCGCCGAAACACGCTGCCGCTCAGCACGTCACTTCGCGACGTAGATTCCTCTCGCTTCGCGGGGTGCACGTCCAGAGCACGT
This sequence comes from Prorocentrum cordatum, assembly GCA_963575745.1. Classification (NCBI taxonomy): domain Eukaryota; class Dinophyceae; order Prorocentrales; family Prorocentraceae; genus Prorocentrum; species Prorocentrum cordatum. The sequence goes on along the minus strand of CAUYUJ010011068.1, from coordinate 248,009 downwards.
ACAATCCAGTCGTTGTGGGGCCTCCTGGGAACCTCTTGGGAGCCTCTTGGAGGCCTCTTCGGGGCCCTTGTGGTCCTCTTGGAAGCCTTTTTAGGGCTTCTTAGGGCCTCTTGGGCAGTCTTGGGGCGCTCTTGCGCCATCTGGCCTCTATGGAAGCCGTTTTGGAGCCCTCTCCAGGCTGCCTTGGGGTTCTCTTGGGGTCCTGTTGGGCCGTCTCGAGGGCCTCTTGGACCTGGACCGTCTTGGGGCCTCTTTGGGGGGCCAAATAGAGACCCTCTTGGGACGTCTTGGGGCCCTGTTCGGGGCCTCTGGGGCCGTCTTGGGGCCTTCTTGGAAGCTGCTTGGGCCGTCATTTGCCCCCCCGAGAGTCGAAAAGGGCGAGAACGCCAACATCCAAACACCAATCGAAAATCAATTTGTGTTGGCCTCTGGAGGTGCTCTTGGTAGCCCCCTTGGGCCCCTGGGGGCCGTCTTGGAGGCCTTTCGGGCCCTCTTGGGGACATCTTGGGCCGTCTTGGGGCCGCCTTTGCCCGTCTCGAGACAGTCTTGAGCCGGCTTGAGGCCCTCTTGGACTCCCAAGAGGCCGAAGGGGCCCAAATTACTGAGTTTCCATCGGTTTTTATAGGTTTTGAGGCCCAGAAGGGGTCCTCCATCTTTGGGTCGACAGATGTGGCGCGACTCCGGGGGGAGGGGTAGGGGGAGATAATAATGTGAAACAATGCAATATGTACCAAATGCGCAAGCATGGGATACATTGGATACGTTGCATCCAGGCGTTCGCCGAAAACGTCAGCTCCGGACGTGGATTCCCTTCGCGGGGTGCACGTCCGCAGCACGCGCAATCCAGACGTTGTGGGGCCTGGTGGAAGCCTCTCTGGGGCCTCTTGGGGGCCTCTTGTGGGCTTCTTGAAGCCTCTTGGGCTTCTTTGGGGCCTCTTGGGGCTCTTGCGCTGCTTGGCTCCTTCGGAGGCCATCCTGTGGGCCTCTCGCGGCCGCCTTAGGGCTCTTTTGGGGTCCTCTTGGGCCGTCTTGGGGGCCTCTTGGACCGTCCTGGGGATCTCTTTGGGCCGTCTTGGGGCCGTCTTGGGCCGTCTTGGGGACCTCTTGAAGGCCTCTGGGGCCGTCCTGGGACCATTTTGGAGCCTGCTTGTGCCGTCATGGACCTCTAAGGATAGAAGAAGACTGGCGCGGGACGTCTTCACAATTTATACAGGAATCGCGCTCTCGCGTGGGACTTCCTCGCCGTTTATTCAGACGCCGCGCCCTCGACACACAGGAATCATGCTCTCGCTTTGGATTTCACGGCTTATTTGTGAACCGCGCTATCGCTCGACATTTCCTCGCGATGAATGCAGTAGTCATGCTAAAAGGCCGCCTGCTCGACCTGGCCGCTTGGGCTCGCCTTCTCGTCCCGCCCGTTAGTGTCTACCCGCCCGTCTGGTTCTGCCACGTTTTTTCTGCTCTTAGCCCCCTCCTGGTAATCCCGTGCTCCTTCCTCCTCCCTCCCCCTTGTCCCTTCCTTCCAGCCGTCCTCTCTTCCCCTGCCTTAGGGGCTGCACGAGATACATGTTGCAGGTAAGAAAGAGATATGCCCCCACGGGGACACGATCGAAGGCGAAGAGGGCGGATAGCGAGGGTTAGGGATTTACGTGGTGAATTAATGGCCCGCGAGCAGACAAGAGCCAACAGTCTGAAATGGTTGTTGTTGTTGTTGTTGTTGCTACATTTTCATTTCTAAAGAACAATTATTGTTGATCCCCCTTCCGGTAACCATGTTTTTTTTGCAATTGAAGGGTTCCTCCCGCGGCTTGGGCTTGCACCTTGTTTTTTCCAACGGAAAGTTGGGTGTCTTCAAACTGTGCCCCTGGCCCCTGGTTTACAACCCGCTTGATATTCCTCAGAATGTATTCCCAAATCGCGTTCTCGCACGGGATGTCCTCATACTTTATGCAGGAATCGCGCTTTCGCGTTGGCTTTCCTTGCGATTTATTCAAACGCCGCGCCCTCGACGCTCAGAAATCGCGCTCTCGCTTTTAGTTTTCTCGCGATAAATTCTGGAATCGCACTCTCGCTCGAGACTCCTTCGCGATTCATGCAGAACTCACGCTTCAGCAACCCGCCTGCTCGACCTGGCCGCCGTGGCCCGCCTTCCCGACCCTCCCGTTATTGTAGGGTCTACCCGCCCGATCAGCCTTGGCCCCCGCGTCCTGCTAATCTCTCTCTTGCTTCATCCTTCTCCCTCCCCCATCCGTTCTCCCTTCCCCTGTTTTACGGGCTGCGCTAAACGTACGTGGCAGGTAGGGAAGATATACCCCTAAGGGAGTAGTGTCGAAGACGAAGAGGGCGGGTATCGAGGGTTTGGGATAGACGTGTTGAGTGGCACGCGGGTAGGTAAGAGCGAGCAGTCTTAAAGTGATGATTGTTGTTGTTGTTGCTGCTGCTGCTGTTGCTGTTGCTGTTGCTGTTGCTTTTTTTTTGTTTGTTGTTTTGTTTTTTGTTTTTGTTTTTTGTTATATATATATATATAAAACAAGCATTATTGTTGGACCCCTTAAAACGCCCTGGCGCTCTCGCCGAGGCGCGGCTACATTTTCACTGAAAATGAGGCTCACGCTCGAGCGGCTTGGGGGACCGCCAAAACCGGCCCCCCAACATCTCCCGCTCGAGACTTCCTCCTTTTTTACTCCGGGCTGGTGTTCTTGCTCGCCGCCGAAAGCCGCCGTCCTAACAGAACCAGCGCTCCCGCTCGAGACTTCCTCCCGTTTTACATTGGACTTGCGCGCTAGTCTTTCTCTCATCGGCGCCGCCCCCGGCAAAACAACGCTCCCGCTCGAGGCCTCCTTCCTTTTTTGCTCAAGGCGGTGCTCCTCCTCGCCGCCGAAAACCGCCGCCCCGACAAAACCAGCGCTCCCGCCCTATACTGCCTTCCATTTTACGCTGGACTAGCGCCCTACTCTCTTTCGAATTGGCGCCGCTCCCAGCAAGAACAACGCTCCTGCTCGAGATTTCCTCCCTTTTTCCTGAAGACTGCTGTTCCTCGCCGCCGACAGCTCCCGTCCCTACAAAACCACGGCTCCCGCCCTATGCTTACTCCCTTCTTACTCAAGCCGGTGATCCTCCTCGCCGCCGAAAACCGCCGCCCCGACAAAACCAGCGCTCCCGCCCTGTACTGCCTTCATTTTACGCTGGACTAGCGCCCTACTCTCTTTTGAATTGGCGCCGCTCCCAGCAAGAACAACGCTCCTGCTCGAGATTTCCTCCCTTTTTCCTCGGGACGGTGCTGTTCCTCGCCGCCGACAGCCCCCGTCCCTACAAAACCACGGCTTCCGCTCGATGCTTCCTCCTTTCTTACTCAAGGCGGTGTTCCTCCTCGCCGCCGACAGCCGTCGTCCCAACAAAACCAGCGTTCCCGCTCGAGACTTCGTTTTGTTTTACGCTGGACTAGCGCCCTACTCTCTTCAGCATTGGCGCCGCTCCCAGCAACAACGGCAGCCCTGCTCGAGACTTCCTCCCTTTCTATTCTGGGCCAGGTCCTTGCCTCACCGCCGACAGCCCCCATCCCCACCAAGGCAATCCTGTCGTTCGATACTTCCTTGTGCTTTACCCTTCGCTGGGGTTCCACTGGCGGTCTCGTATCGGCGGAGCAAGGCGCGGGCATGTGTTTTCGAGACGGGATATGTTGACATTCCTTGGAGGAGGTATTTGCAAGACCTCATTGGGCTGGAGATCTGGGAATGGGAATAACGGACCCCGCTATAGAACAAGAGTGCCCCATGATGTGGACGGTTATCATGATGGTCGCATGCTTCGTGTGGAAACATCGCGCATGAGGGTAAACTGATTGTTGTTGTTGCTGCTGTTGTTGTTGTTGTGTTGTGTTGTTGCTGTTGCTGCTGTTGTTGTTGCTGTTGCTGTTGCTGTTGCTGCTGTTGTTGTTGTTGTTGTTGTTGTTGTTGTTGTTGTTGTTGTTGTTGTTGTTAGTGTTGTTGTTGTTGCTGCTGCTGCTACTGTTGCTGTTGTTGTTGGTGGTGGTTGTGGTTATGGTTGTGGTTGTGGTTGTGGTTGTTGTTGTTGCTGTTGTTGGTTGTGGTTGTTGTTGATGATGATGATGTTGTTGTTTTTGTTGGTTTGTTGATGTTGTTGTTGTTGTTGCTGTTGTTGTTGCTGCTGTTGCTGTTGTTGTTGTGGTTGTGGATGTGGTTGTTGAACTTTCATTTCTGAAGAATAATTATTGTTGATCCCCCCCACCGGTGCATACTTTTTTTCTCAATCAAAGTGTGCCCCTCGACGCTCGCACCCTGTTTTTTGACAGGGAAAGTCTTCCTGCTCAAACTGAGCCCCTGGCTCCCGGGTTACAACAATAACGGCTCCCGCCTGAGACTTCCTTACAATTTAGCCAGGACCCCCGCTCCCGCCCGAGACTTCCTCACATTTTATTCAGGAATCGCGCTCTCGCTTGGGACTTCCTTACAATTTATTCAGGAATCGCTCTCCCGGCGCTCTGGAGTCGCGCTCTCGCTGGAGATTTGCTTGCAACTTACTGAAGAATGGCCTTGCGTTGGGATTTCCTGCAATTTGCCCACGCGCCGCGCTCCCGACACCCAGGCACCCAGGAGTCGCGCCCGTTGTGGCCCCATGTGCATACCCTTCGTGGCCCCGCTTTCGCCATTTGTGTCCCCCTCACTGTCCTACGTGGCCCAGTTGCTACCCTCAGTGGCCGCATAGTTGCCTTCTGTGGCCCCGCATTATCTGCACTTCGTGGTCCCCGCTCGTTCGCGTTCTTCGTGGCCCCATACGCATTCCCTTCGTGTCCCCGCTGTCGCCCTCCGTGGCCTACTTCGTGCCCTTCGTGGCCCTGCTGTCGTTCTCTCTCGCTCTCGCTTTCGCTCGTCGTCGCCGTCGTCGTCGTTGTCGCCGTCGTCTTCGACGTCGTTGTCGTCGTCGTCGTCGTCGTCGTCGTGGTCGGTCCCCTGTCCGTCCCTCTTGGGGTCGGGTCGACGGTCCGCGGCCGCCCCGCCGATCAGCGCTGCCGCTGGTCAGGCCGACGGTCCGCGGCCGCCCGCCGCTTGCCTGGGCCCGGCCTGCGGGGAAGAAAGGTATACCCCCCAAGGGGGGTTCGATCGAAGACGAAGAGGGCGGGTATCGAGGGTTTGGGAAATACGCGTTATTGGACGCTCGAGCATATAAGGGCGAACGGTCTTAACATTGTTTTGTTGTTGTTGTTGTTGTTGTTGTTGTTGTCGTCGTCGTCGTCGTCGTCGTCGTCGTCGTCGTCGTCGTCGTCGTCGTCGTCGTCGTCGGTGGTGGTGATGGTGGTGGTGGTGGTGGTGGTGGTGGTGTTGTTGTTGTTGTTGTTGTTGTTGTTGTTGTTGTTGTTGTTGTTGTTGAATATTATTACTTCTAAAGAATAATTATTGTTGGGCCCCCTGGTGCACGCCCCCCTCGCCGCGCCTAGGCCGCAGCCACATTTTCATCATTTTCGTGAGGAAGTCTCAGGCAAAACGGGGGAGTCCGGATCCGGTTGTTTTGTTGACGCCCGCTTTCCCTGTCAAAAAAACAATATAAAATGACATGTCTTGTTCTAACATAACCAAACTTCAAGAATCCTTTGCAACAAAATGACACGAAGTGCACACTCGCGCGCGCAAGATGAAATCCTTCCAAAACCTTAGTTTTCGTAGCGATTTTAACATAAAAACATGAAAAACCCAATGGTTTTTCAAAAAAAAATTCAAAAATTCATCCCGCGCGCTCTTGCGGATTTCTTAGGAAACCCAATACTTTTTCAACATTTCTGTCAAACGGGCTCTTGCGAGCAACTTTTTCACGTGCTTCGAACTTCTGCAACAACGGTTGCGCGCCTGCCAGGGCCATCATCCCTGTCAAATAATACCATATGGGACACATTCGTTTTTTCTTCGCGCGCGCACGCCGAAATCTTCAATTGCAGGGGGAAAAGTCGTATACTAAGCTAGCTTACAGAAAATGTTACCACAACAAGTCATTGTACCCATGCGCCAGTGTAGTAGCCAAGGTCGTCCGCAGGCCACGAAGTGAGGTGTCCGAACGTCATAGGGCGGGAAGCTGGGTGTGGGTGGTGGCGAAGAGTCGTTTGGAAATGTGGTAGAGCTTGAACCGGCCCCCCCACAAAGTGGGGGTATTGCCCGCCTCCTATGAAAACCCTGGCACTGGTGAGAACGGAGTGTCCCCACGTGCTAGTAATTGTTGTTGTTGTTGTTGTTGTTGAACATTATTAATTCTAAAGAATAATTATTGTTGGGCCCCCTGGTGCGCGCCCCCCCCGCCGCGCCTAGGCCGCAGCCACGTTTTCATCATTTTCGTGAGGAAGCCTCAGGTAATTCGATGTCATCCAGATCAGGTTGTTTTGTTGTAATCCGTTTTCCCTTGCAAAAAACACTATAAAATGACATTTCTTGTTCTAATATAATCAAATTTCAAGAATCCCTTGCAAAAAATAAGGTAAAGTGGACATTCGCGCGCGCAAGACGAAATCCTTCCAAAAGCTTAGTGTTCGGAGCGATTTTAACATAAAAACATCAAAAAACCAATGGTTTTTCAACAAAAAAAATGTCAAAATCTCATCCCGCGCGCTCTTGCGGATTCGTAGGAAAACCAACACTTTTTAAACATTTCTGTCAAACGGGCTTTTGCGAGCAACTTTTTCGAACTTCTGCGACAACGGTTGCGCACCTGCCAGGGCCATCATCCCTGTCAAATAATACCATGCGGGACACATTCGTTTTTTCTTCGCGCGCGCACGCCGAAATCTCCAAAAACCATTGGGTTCTGTGGGTGTGTACCCCGCGCCAGTGTAGTAGCCACGGTCGTCCGCACGCCACGAAGTGAAGTGTCCCAACGTCATAGGGCGGGAAGCTGGGTTTGGGTGGTCGCGAAGAGTCGTTTGGATATTTGGTAGAGCTTGTAATGCCCCCCCACGAAGTGGGGGTATTGCCTGGTGTCGTATGAAAACCCTGGCACTGGGGAGAACACCACGCGTTCGGGTAAAATGATTGTTGTTGTTGTTGCTGTTGTTGTTGTTGTTGTTGTTGACTGTTGAATGTTGAATGTTAACTACTAAACATTTCTTATGGTTGGACCCCTTACAGGCGCCCTGGCGCTCTCGCCGAGGCGCCGGCTGCATTATCATTGACAGTGAGGCTCACAGTCAAGCGGTTTGGGGGACCGCCAAAAGGGCCCCCAACAACAACAACAACACCAACGCTCCCGTTCGAGATTTTCTTTTGTTTCTTCTCAGGGCTGGTGCTTTGGTTCGCCGCCGAAAGCAGCCGTCCCAACAAAACCAGCGCTCCCGCTCGAGAGTTCTTCCCGTTTCGCCTTGGACAGGCGCGCTACGCTTTCTCTCATCGGCGCCGCCCCCCCAGCAACAACAACGCTCCCGTTCGAGACGTCCGCACTTTTTTATTCAAGGCGGTGCTCTCGCCGCCGAAAGCCCCCGTCCCGACAAACCAGCGCTCCCGCCCGATTCTTTCTCCCGTTTTGCGTTGGATTGGCGCCCCTTTCTCCTCGTCCTCCTCCTCGTCCTCGTCGTCGTCCTCCTCCTCCTCTTCCTCCTCCTCCTCTTTCTCCTCCTCGTCCTCGTCCTCCTCCCCTCTCCCTCCTTCCCCCTCCCTCCTCTTCCTCCCTCTTCCTTCCTCCACCCCCTCCTCTTCTCCTTCCTCCCTCCTCCCTTCTCCGTCCCTCTCTCCTCCCTCCTCCT
>CAUYUJ010011068.1:185818-228318 GCA_963575745.1 Prorocentrum cordatum | reverse complement strand
CTCCTCCTCCTCCTCCTCCTCCTCCTCCTCCTCCTCCTCCTCCTCCCCCCCCTCCCCACGCCCATCCCGACCACATCAAGGGGCGACGGTGACGAGGCCCAGCTCCCTCCCTCCCCTCCCTCACTCCCCCGTCCCAGTGGGCCTCTGGGGGGCCGCTCTCGGGGGCCTCTTGGAGGCCTCCCTTGGAGGCCTCGTGGAGGTCTCTGGGGGCCCTCTTGTCTTTTCTCCTTGCCGCTCTCCTGCCCGCATCCCTCCACCCTCTTTCTCGGCGGGGGGCGCGGGGCGGCAGGACACGAGCACCTTTGACTTCGGGCTGGAGGTCCTGGGGGACGAGGCCAGACCGGTGCAGTCCAGCCAAGAGTGCGTGCAGTCGTGGATGCCGTCCTTGTCGCTCCTCCTTCCTCCCTTGTCCGCCCTCCCTCCCTCCCCTCCCTCCCCCACTGGTCCCTCCATCATCCATCTCCTGCCTTCCCTCCCTCCTCCCTCCCTCCCTCTCGCATGCCCTCCTCCTCCTTCTCCACCTCCCCCTCCTCCTTATTCACATCCTCCCCTCCCTATCCGTAGCCATTCTGGCTCAAGGTGGTTTTGTTCCACAGGGGAACACGTGGATATGTGCCTTGAGTCTGAGGCCAGTCCCAATGCTTTTCCCGACACTCTCCTCGCCTGGGCACATCTTCCCGCGGGAGAAATCCGTTCGCTCAGGAGGCCACGTGCAGCACTAGCGAGCTGCAGCATCGCCCTCAGCCTCAGCCGCGTCCAACGCGTTCTCGTGATGCGATGGTGGTGGAAGCTTGGACTGCGAGTTCCGTATCAAGCGCAACTTGGGCTGCTGTGCGAAGGGCGGGGGTGACATCTCCTTGTGCGACCCGAGGCCCAGCTCCCGCCTGCCCCCGAAGCGCGCCCCGTGGCGGTCAGTCGATCGGCCATCAGCGCCCATCGGGAGTTCTGAGGTACTCCTGGACCAGCTGGCGCTCTGTCAGCTCCGATCCGGTCCAGCAGCTCCGCACTCAAGCACAAACCCAAGCCCAAGGACCCACAAATGGAGGTCCAAACCACCCTGCGCAACTCGGGCAAGAAGAGTGCGCTGCTGGCGAAGGCCTCCGACGCTGCCATCCGCGCCGAGCAGGACCTTGCCAACGCCCAGAAGCTGTGCGAGAAAGCCACCGTCGAGCAGGTCAAGGCCCAGGGAGAACGCGAAGAGGCAGCCAAGGTGCTGCCAGCTATGGTACAAGCGCCACGTCAGCATGCTGCTCCACCAGCCGGCGACACAAGCGACGGCAAGTGCATCATCTTCGCGGTGGATGACCAGCTGATCAGCGACTTGGCGGAGTTCGACGATACCCAGCAGAAGGACCTACGAGGCATTGGGAACGATATCGAAGAGAAGTTCAAAGCAAGTTCAGGAGCTGTAGAAGACTACTCACGAACACTACACCAAGGTGCGAGCAATCCGCTCGAACCCCGCCGAGATGTTCCGCGGCGACCGGGGCCCGACCGCCAAGGGTGAGAATGGAGTGTGCAGGAAGGCGGAGCAGCTGACCGACCTGGGCAGCAGGATGGCGACAAAAAGAAGACGAGTCGTCCCCGACGCCCACGGCACCAAGGGCAGCAGACAATGCAGCACGCAACATAGCCGTGGACGCCAAGCACCTTGCCGCAATGGAGGCGGCCCGCAACAAGTCCCGCAACCTTGCGGAGGCCGCACCCTCGTCGGCATCTTCGGCGTCTGCTTCTGCCGCTCCTGCACCTGTTGCTCCCGCTGAGCCAGGCCATCCCGCTGCTGGATCAGCAGGCTCCCGCAAGCCCCCAGCCCGCGGGTAGCGGGCAGTCCCTCAGCGACCCTGCCGTGGCCTCCAAGCTGTTCTTCGCAAACATCTTTGATTGGGGCCCAGTGATTCAAGGGTTCATGACGGGCCAAGCGAAGGCGTATGATGTAGTAGGCATGGTAGAGACCCACATGCGAAGCAAGGCTTGCCGAAAGACGGGTGGACATTCACGGCTACCCCGCCCGCCATTCAGGTAGATCTACCACAGAGACTTCGGGAGGAGAGTGGGTCCTCGCGAGAAAGACAACCTCTTGCACCGGCTTCAAGTCCTGGCGCGAGACAGGGATGCAGAAGAGTGGCCGTGACCCTCTCAGCGGTTTCGCCCCTCGGTTGTGGCGTGCGAAGACGGGGGGCATCGTGGCCATGCCCCTAAATTTCTTCCCAGGGTTCGAGCGATGCAGCACCGGCGAGCAACTACATATTCGAGTTGCAGCTTTTCTCATGTTCATCAAACATCGTTGGTTTATCATCGAAAATTGTACATTCCAGCCTCCAGAGTAGAGAGACAGCAATAATTATTGGCTCGGCAAGTTTGGGATCGAGCTCGAGGCCGCGAGGAAATTCACTCTGGCGTCCAGGTCTCTCTCAACACATATAAAGTTGCATTGTAGAGCAAAGCGCTCCTGAGGAAGGGGAGGGGGAGGGAGGAGGGAGGAGAAAGGAGGGAGGAGGGAGAAGGGATGAGGGAGGAGGGAGGAGGGAGGAGGAGGGAGTAGGGAGTAGGGAGGAGGGAGGAGAGAGGAGGAAGGAGAGATCAGGGAGGGAGGGAGGGAGGAGAGGGGGAGGGAGGAGGGAGGAGGAGGGAGGAGGAGGGAGGAGGGAGGAGGGAGGAGGGAGGAGGAGGAGGAGGAGGAGGAGGGAGGGAGGGAGGGACGGGTTGGTTGCCAGTCGCCTGGGGGAGGGGGTGTTTTTTTCAATAGGGAGCAGTGTGACAGACCCCTTGCCCTGCCCGCAGGGGAAGAACGGAGGTTGGAAGAGGAAACGCCCTACGTAAACCACTCACGCCCAGAGGGCTGGTGGGATTCCTCGAGGCTTCGGGACGCGGCCCCGCGGCAGTGAACACGGACGTGTTCTCGCGGCCCTCGCGTTTCGCCCAGTTGCCCCACCCACCTTTTTCCCTCCGCGTCCAGCCCCGTCGTGCCCAGCCCTGCGGTCTGCCTGGCGGCGCGCAGAGGGGCAACGGGGGAAGGAGGAAGACTCTTTGGAAGGACGCCGCTTCTCAGAAGCCCTCCCCCCGCTCCCTGCCACCCCTTCTGCGCGTGGCCGATCTCTCCTCCCGTCCCACCGCCGCCTGCTCTGCCGCTGTCCTTGCCTCCACTTTTGCCTCCGAAGCGTTCCCACGAAAGGAACGTTGGAATCACCATGGCAGGCAGGGTTAGGTTCGATCCGATTTGACCTTGATGCTGGCCGACCCGATCCGATTCGATTTCGGTGTCCTGGCGATCCAATCGGGCCCGATGCTTGCATGGCGTTGCAAGTTCCGACCCGATTCGACTTCCCGGTTCGATGCTGACTGATCCTGCCATGGCGCGTCCGAGTAGGAACAGCAGAGGAGGAGGAAGAGGAGGAGGAGGAGGAGGAGGAGGAGGAGTTGGAGAAGGAGGAGGAGGAGGAGGAGGAGGAGGAAGAGGAGCAGGAGGAGGAGGAGGAGGAGGAGGAGGAGGAGAGGAGGAGGAGGAGGAGGAGGAGGAGTCAAAGTATGCAGCGGCAACTGGGGAAGCAGGTAGCACAGAGTTAAGGTCAGATGGTCGTTGTTACCGACGCCGTTCGGCTCAAGCTTTGAACGTTCGGAAGTCTGACTCATCCGAGCGTAGTGTGAAAACAAACGCGCGCTACTACGCTGAATCTGTCTGGATGTTTTGCATGGTAGCGGAGCACCCACTGCAACGGCAGGAGCTGGATCAGCTGCCTTTCTCCCAGGCCCGCAGGACCCACCCAGTGAACACCGTTGACCCGCGGATCGAGAAACTGGATTACACAGGGCGCCCAGAGATTCATGAACGTGTGTGTGTGTGTGTGTGTGTGTGTGTGTGTGTGTGTGTGTGTTAGTGTGTCGTCAACGGTTGATGGGAACTTTGAGTATCTGAAGACGGCGCTGCGTGCCACACATGAAGGAAACAGAGATTTCATTAACGGCCATACAGCCACGGACACCAAGGAGGTTACTCCGCAGGAAGCCTTCGATGTGCTTCACATGCAACAGAAGATGAATTCCATGCTGAGCAGTTTTGTTAATCGAAACACAGTGGTGGAAAGTCGAGCGGTCGAGAGGTCGAGAGCATGGTGGCGAGCACGGACACGCATGGTGTCATGTTAAGGGATATCTCCAAGTGAAACGATGCCCAGTAACAAAGGCGGTGGGGAAGAAGGAGGCGGCAACAGTAAGCCCATCAGCGAGTTCAAGGCCCTACAGAACCTCGAAGCCTTACATTCAGAGACTGGAGCGACAAGTTACTCAATGCCCTGGCACAAATGCGGTTTAACTACCGTGGAGCAGGTAAATCCCTCACCAAGGAATTCGAGACAATTGACGGAGTCATCCCTGCGGAAGATCTGAAGGACTTGCTTGAATTGTAAGTTGGGTGGTTAATGCATGCTGAGTACCAGAGGGCCAGCGCAGCCAGACAATTGCAGGATGATGACTAAGGGGAGTTTGTGTTTGCCGACGTGGACATGAACGAGCGTGAAGCGAGTTTCTGGTACGCCCGTAACAAAAAACGCGAGGAATCCGACGCACATGGCAAACTCAATGGGGTCAGCAGACGCAGATGGGTCTTGCCTCGTATCAGAAGACTTTCAACAGGTCTTATTCGGCAGTAGCAGGAGTTACGTCGGCGCAAATTATGTCCCTGGCAATGATTCCCGAACAGCCCAGGCGTGTTACAGAAGTGTCTGACAAGCTAGAAGGATGGAATGCTTTGGAGCGGGCGTTGGAAAACGTGGAGGTGCGTGCGCATTGCCCCTGCCCTCCTGAGTAACTGCCCTCCGCGCGATCATGAACCGCGCAATTGGCTGGCTCGATGAATGGTAGCGAGAGCGTTACTTTACGCCTGATGGCCTTCTCGCAGACAGTGACAAGAAGCTCCACGCTGAATGTGAAGACTGGGCCAGGGAAAAGAAGTTGGCGGCGGACGCGAAAAGTAAAGATGCCATGGGACCAGGAGTTATTGACGATGGCTATGGTGGCTCTGATTACAAGGCGAGTTATAACAGAGGTGGTTGGGTTGCTCAAGGAAGGCATGCTGACGGCGGGCCGCTGATGGCCTGGCGGTGGTCGCAGGCAAAGTGAGACCGAACGCGAGAACGGCGATGTGGACGCGGTTGCAACAGGTAAAGGGAGGGTGTGACATTTTCCAAATGCGGCAGAATTTACTCTCGGAAATCCATTAGTTACAAAGGCCGAGGGAAAGGAAGTACATGGGGCAAACGGCAAGGGGCGTAACATAACCTCTCGGGGCAACTACCTTAGGGGAAACTGCGGTGGCAAAGGTCATCGCCGAGGACGAAGCAATTATGGTGGCAAGGGGTTTGGTCAGCAGGTCGATCGCGGGTGCTGCGCATGTGGAGGCAGGGGGCGCGTTGCCGTTAACTGCCCGAAGTCGGCCAACGAAGTGGGGCAGAGTAGCCGGGGAACGCAAAGCCCGCCATACTCCGACAACCGCATGAGTGCGCTTTCGTTGGATTAACGAGCGGGGGCGATCGAATGTAAACAATGGTTGGCTCTGCTAATCCGCTGACCATTGCCGAGCCGCCGGAGGAATTGGCAAAATTATAGCCGGAGTGCAGTATCCCCAAACAGGTTTTTTACACCCACTGCGGTTTCCAAGGTCGATTGCGTGCCCGTCCAGTGCAGGCTGGCATGGCATATTAGAACATGCCTCCTCGTCCTCCTCCTCCTCCTCCTCCTCCTCCTCCTCCTCCTCCTCTTCCTCCTCCTCCTCCTCCTCCTCCTCCCCCTCCTCTTCCTCCTCCTCCTCCACCTCCTCTTCGTCCTGAAAAGGCATCTCGGAGCCCGGAGTTGCGAGGATGTCTCCAGCGTAGCGGGCTGGACCACCTCGCGCGCGGCAGCTCGGACCCCAGAGTTGCGACGATGTCTCGGGCGAAACGTACTGCGAGGAAGTCTCAGGTGCAATGGGCCGGGCCACCTCGAGCGCGGCGTCTCAGAGCTCCGAGTTGCGGGTGCCTCCTGGGGCCTCCTGGGGCCTCCTGGGGACCTCCTGGGGTTCCTCCTGGGCTTCCTGTGGCCTCCTGGACCCCGCCTGGGGCTTCCTGAAGCTTCTGGCCATGTGGCCGTCGGGGCCCCCCAAAATGGGGGGGGCCACGAGAGCAGGACATATCAACGAATCGGCACCGGCTGTGTATTTACTGGACACGCTCTGATAAGGGGGCCTCCTGGGGCCTCCTGGGAGCCTCCTGGGAATCTCCTGGGGACCCCTGGGGCCTGGCCTGGATGTCACGCGGCCTCCCGAAGCTCTCTGGGGCCCTCTGGGGCTCCCAGGGTCCCAAGGGGGGATATGTAACATGTGGTCTTCTGGGCCCCCGGGCTGGGCCACCTCTTGCGCGGCATCTGGGAGCTCAGAGTTGCGAGAATGTCTTGTGCGAAACAGGCCAGGCCACCTTGTGCACGGCATCTCAGAGCTCAGAGTTGCGAGGATGTCTCAGGCGAGACGGGCCGGACCACCTTGCGCAGGACATCTCAGAGCTCAGAGTTGCGAGGATGTCTCAGGCGAAACGGGCTGGACCGCGGCGCGCGCGGCATCGCCGAGGTCAGAATTGCGAGGATGTCTCAAGTGAAACGGGCCGGACCACCTTTTGCGCGGCATCTCGGGGCGCATGTTTGGGGGATGCCTCAGGCGAAACGGGCCGGACCACCTCTCGCGCGGCATCTGGGGGCTCAGAGTTTCGAGGATGTCTCAGGCAAAACGGGCCAGACCACCTCGCGCACGGCATATCAGGGCGCAGAGTTTGGAGGATGTCTCAGGCGAAACGGGCCATACCACCTCTTGCGCGGCATCTCGGAGCTCAGAGTTTCGAGGGCGTCTCAGACGAGACGGGCCTGACCACCTCTCGCGCGGCATCTCGGAATGCAAAAGTGCGAGGATGTCTCGGGCGATGCAGGTCGGACCACCTCTCACGCGGCATCTGGAAGTTCAGAGTTTTGAGGATGTCTCAGGCGAGACGGGCCAGACCACCTCTCGCGCGGCATTTGGGGGCTCAGAGTTTCGAGGATGTCTCAGGCGAAACGGGTCGGACCACCTCTTGCGCGGCATCTGGATATTCAGAGTTTGGAGGATGTCTCACGTGAAACGCCCAATCCCGGACAACTCAGAAACGAGAGTTGCGAGGATGTCGGAAGCGAAATGGCCCGGGCCACCGCATTTTTTTGAGGGCGTCTCCGCTTTGAATTCCCTCGGCCGGAGTTAGCTTCTATCACGACACCCCGTTCAGCAAGCTGTCTGGGGAAAATGCCGAGCCGCCCGGGGAATTGAAACAAAAACAGGCGTGAAAGAAAGAGGATCAACATAATCGAGGCCCTGAACGTGCGCAAAGCGTCACCACCAATTGCATCAACGTGAGCGCGGCTGCGACCTTGGAGATCAGCTGGTTAGCCGCAGTAGCAGTCATTGCAGCCGCAGTCGGCAACCGAAGGGTCGATGTGTGGGGTCAACGCGGTGCCGCAGAGTGACGAGAGACCGAGGCGATCATTGTTGCCTTGGACTCCCGTGCGCGGCATACTGTTGGGCCCCCTGGGGTAGGCGTTCGCTTCCCCATTAAACCCGCCAGTGCGTCCAGGAACGGTGAGCATTGCAGCGAAGCAGATGGGTCCATAATCAGAAACAACGTAAAGAGAGTAGCTGCTGGACGATGCAAGACGAGTGGAGTGAGCGTCAGCATGCCTACTCAAGTGCCAGATTTTCAAATGGTCGTGGTGTCGGCCCGTGAGATGGTGGAATCGCGGGGCCGGGTTGTGCTTGGCCGCGATGCTACTGGTCGGCCGTGCAGTTGCATCTAGCGCAAAGGTGCGAGAAGACGGCGATCCTTGAAGGAAATCCATTTTTCAGTAGTGGCTCAGTTTTAGTGGTGCACTGTAGAGACGCCGTGTTAGCGTGGGGCCGCGTGGTGCTCTGGGAGGGCGTGGGCCTTTGCGCAGTGAAAGGAGCTTGCGGCATGATCGATTTGACTGGGCGCAAGAATGTGATGCTCAAAAGTGATGGTGAATCGTTATTGCTGCTCTCAAAGGCGCTATTCAAGCCTCCTGTATCTTAGAGATGGACGTGGAAGTTAGTCCAGTCGACGATTCCCCGGCCAGTGGCGATGTTGAGCGCGTCGTCCGTGCCGTGCAGGGTCAAACGATAAGGTTAAAGAGCGAGGTGGATGCCCATTGCAGGACGGAGTTCGGCGATGGCCATGCTATTGCGGCTTGTCTGGCGGCATGTGCATCATCTATCATCTATGATTGGCAAGTTCGCGGTCGATGTCGCCGGCGAGACAGCGCGCGAAGGATGTCGGTGCCGAAAGATTGACGAAACATTGTCTGGATTTGGTGGGTGTGTCGCCCGCCTTGAAATACCCCTCCGCAATGGGCGAGAGAAGTTGGGGGCCGAACGGGGGGGGAGGCGTCTGCCTGGGCGTGCATGGCGGAAGTTAAGAGCCAATCGGTGGCACCCCGTCGGGGGCCGTTAAAATTCCGGAGTTTCGACGCAGAATGAGTGGCGAGGAAAAGGGGGATCTGGGCGAAGTTGCCGAGGTGAAGGGGTTGCCCTGGCAACCTGCCTGGCCCCGATGCTTCCATGCTAGAAGTCCAGCGCCCGCGTCGTTGCCGGCGACGGAACGCGCCGATGGGGAAGAGGGGGCCGCGGTAAAGAAGGGTGAGTACCTCAACGTGGGACCACGTCCAGGTTGCTTGCTCTGTGTGCCGCGCGCTCGTGCGATGGGGGTGCTTCGCGCAAGCCGTGCTCCTGAGAGCGTCGCAAGCGAGTTGTCGAATGGCTTCGTAGTCAGGGCGACCCCCAAATTCATGAGAGATCCACCAAGGCTCAATTACAACGAGAGCCCAGGGGTCGCCGACCAGGGGGGCCCGTCAGGATCGCCAGAGGGAAGGCCCAGGCGTAATTTGCCCCCGCCACAGGGCTTGAGAGTGGACTTGCAAGACAGTTTAGGCAACGAGCGAGGCAGGGCTATGCGCTGACATCGCGCGCCGCTTCGCGGCCTTTTACCGCCGCGCGCGGGGGGCTGCCCTGTGGGCAGGGATGAACTCAGAAGTCAGCGCTTTCACTCGTCTCACGAACGCACGAGGCGAGAAAGTAGAGTACGACGACGCGTGGAGCGAGGGGGGGGGGGGCAGGGAAGACCGCGCCACTATCTCATCGATCCCCCTGGAGGCGCGGGGGCTGGGTGCGCGGATTTTGAGATGCAGGAAGGGCCCGCCGCTGACGTGGACGTGGGCCTGGGCCCACTAAATGAACGACGTCCTGAAGATCATGGTGAGGGGGGCCAGCAAGCGCGCGGGCGCAGCGCGATTAACGATGACGATGCTAAAGGCGCCAGAATGGGATTGAACATGTTGGATTTGGGGGCAGACGTCGTCGACTGGCTGATGGGGTCGGGGCGTGACATTACTCCTCAGCTGAACGAATGCAGGGGGGCAGTTAGACTCTGCGGCAAAGGTTGGCAAGTAACTCGAGCGCGCGTTAGTCGAGCATATTCGCCCGCTAGAGCTACAGGCGTGGCAGGAAAGATGGGTCTCATTCCCAGGCTCGCCTAGGACTTGGCGACGCGTGATCAGCGCGACAAGCCGTTGGGAAGGTGGATGAGCGCAACTCAGCGTTGCTTTTAATCGTGCGCCCCGTGCGCGCGGCGCTTGGCGGGCTTCGGACATGTGGCGCCGGGCGGCTGGGGCCCGGGAATGTGAGGGAAATGGTGGGTTCTGGTGTTCAACCTCTTACCTTTGCAATGGGGCTATGTAAGAAGCAATGTCGGAATGGACATTGCTTTCGCGTTGAGCGCATTGCTGGCGCATCGAGTTCGAATCGGCAACACCCCAACATACCTATACTATATGTGCGTCGCCCCCCCAGGGGCGACGCGCGCGCCGAGAAATCTTATGGTATATGCGTCGTGGCAGGCGCTTTTTGGCCACGCCGCTCGGGGCACGATATATTACAATATGGGTATTCTATATGTTCGGGTCGGACGCGCGCCTCCAAGGATGACATTTAGTACTAGTATGTCCATGTGCGTCCCATCGAACGCCGCCCCAGTTCTAATATTATGCAGAAGAGACGACGTTGGGGTCTGCAAAGGGGGGCCTGCGCTGCTACGACTGAACGAGTAGTTCAAGGAGGAAACATGTTCATCGACGGGTTTACTAGGTTCATGACAAACAAATGCCATCAACGAGCCCGCGACAAGCATCTCGAACACATGTTCTCCAACGAGCTTACAACTAAGTTTTATGTGCAGCAGACAGCGTCGGCGCGCGGAGTTCTCAGCGGGCGGGCGCGCCGAGCGATCATAAATTTGCCCAGACAAGCTATGCAGCGCCATGCATGATGGACTTGTTGATCAAATGGGGGCCGGCGGCAGGCGGGGATGTCGTGGTGCATGTGATGAACAAATAGATGTGGGGGTAGAATGTGATGATGGGGATATGGAAATCAACGGTGTGAAAGGGGGCATGGCCAACGAAAGCCCAGCGTGCCGGCAGGGTTGGGCGCGCGAAGACATCGGGGCTACTCGCCTTGTGTTACCAGGCAAGGATGGGCCATTTTTGAGCTCGCGCGTTGCGCGAATCGCCGAAGACTTGCGCAGCGGCGAAACAATGAAGGACATATCGGTCAACTTGATAGTCGGACGCGAGCGGTCGGCGCGAATTTGAGGGGAAACCAAGCAACACCCGGACAACCTACATTCATGTATGAGGCCGTCGGGGAGTTGAACCGAATAGATAGGAGTGCTCGAGATATTCGCATGCAGGCTGGATGAAAGTTGTTGGCGCCTGTGGGGCGCGTGGTGAGCTCGGCAAGATCAAGATCATCGAAGGACGTGGTTTGGTCGTCATGCGCTGTCGAGAGAATGGTCGGTCGCGTGCCTGGGATGTCGATGGTAACGAACTCGGTCCCGAGTTAGCCGTCGCAGCGCGCCAGGACATGGGGCAGTTCATGAACCGCTGAGTTTACGAGAATGTGAAGGAGGAGGTGTGCTAGGCAATTGGAGGCAAGGTGCTGGTCGGCACGATTTGGACCGTTTTTTTTTTTTTTTTTTTTTTTTTTTTTTTTTTTTTTTTTTTTTTTTTTTTTTTTTTTTTTTTTTTTTTTTTTTTTTTTTTTTTTTTTTTTTTTTTTTTTTGTTTTTTTTTTTTTGTTAAAAAAAAATGTTTTTCTCTCAAAGGGGGATTGACATTGCCCAGATCGCCGATCCAGAGTAGCTGCCCAACAGGGTAAACATATCCCCAAGGAGAATTACATCTTGGCAGCCGCGCCTCCGCTGGCGGCCCCAAAATTGTTATTCTCGGTGGAAGTGACAGAGCGAATCGGGTCTCACAAGGGTGATCGCGAGCGGGGCCGCGAGCTGGGGTTTGTCGATGCCAGGCGAGCTTGCTTTTACGACGCCGCACGAAAGTCTCCGCGCGTTAAACTTCCCGAGGAGAACTACGGGCAAGGTATGCTCGTTTCTGTTTGAATCAATGTGTTGAACCAGAGATGCTGCCAGCTACTGGGAGGATTGTTGTGTGGACTTTGCGAGGTTGGGAGAATCTACCAGTGGCGCGGCGTCGCCATGTGCAGTCGGGCACGAAGCAAGAATCTGGTTAACTGTACACAGGGGTAGTGTTATTTTTCTTGACGGCGGCCTTTTTCCTCGACTTTTCGGAACAGAAGTATGGGGGGGGGGGAGTTTGGGATGCATGTGTGTGTGTGTGTGTGTGTGTGTGTGTGTGTGTGTGTGTGTTGTGTGTGTGTGTGTGTGTGTGTGTGTGTGTGGGGGGGGGTGGTTATGGCCTGGGAAGAGGGGGGGGGGGGGGCAATCGGGGGTGCTTAGCTGGATTATCGGGTGGGTGCGCGATGGCTCGCGCCATGGGGCTGATGAGAGGCGCGCGGATATAGTTGTGGAGGAGCTGGGATTGAATGAGAGTGAAGTGTCGGAGAGCGTGGCCAAGCAGTTTCAGACAATGACCGCCGCGGCAGATAACCTTGCCCAAGATCGATGGCACATCCAGTTCTCAGTCAAAGAGTTGGCCAGAAGTATGGCAAGGCCCGCGGTGGGCTCCAGGGGAACTATGTATGTACCTCGAGTCGCCCGATCTACCAGGATACCTGTATTAATGCGACGACACAACGGGTGGATCGACGGCGCGGGCAGACGCGGGCTATGCCAGACTTCAAAGAACGAGGACGTCAACGGGTGGATGAGCAGTGGTGTGGGGATCCCATGTGATTGAATCTTGGAGTGCGAATCAGAGCTTTCTAGCATTGTCATTGGGAGAGGCTGAGTATGATGGAGTAGTGAAGGGGGCATCTGTTGGACTGGGCTTGCAGTCAGTTCTGAAAGATTTCGAGGTGGAAAGCAGCATCGCGATTGCGAGTGAGGCCGCTGCTGCGATAGCGAGAGCATGCAGAAAAAAGACTTAGGTAAAGTGAGACATGTTGAGGTGTGCCAGCTGCGGCTGCACGAGAGTGAGGTATGGGGGCACTGCGGTGACGAGAGTTGGCGCGCATCAGAACATTGCAGATTTATCAACCAAATACGTGAGCAAGAGTGTCTTGAGCACGCGTCAAGACTTGACTCGTCAAGCGGCGCGCGAGGGCATGCGCTGCTGGGCGCTGGCAACGGAATGTTAGACATAGTAGATATCTCGGCTAACTCATGCTTTCACGAGGAACTCTGTTTTTGATTGCCACCTACTTCTTTTTCTTTTCCACAGGTCTGATTGACCATGATGCAGTATACGCTTCACATTGGAGTGGATGTGCGTTTCATCGACGCCTCGCTGTATCGCGCAGTTCCCGGCCAGGCTGTTAACGACGTGGCGTGGGTCGCAACGTGCGCGAGGTTATTGCCTTCGCCGAAGCCGTCAACAAGAGCGCTGCCGCCCCGGCCCACAGCGCCAGCGCGGCCACGGTGCATTGCGACAACGATGTGGAGGCCGCGCGCCAGCAGGCTGGTTTCGTCAACGACGACATCGTTAAAAAGCGGGACTAGATGAGCAGGGGCATCATGGATCTAGCCCGTGCTAACGAAGAACTCGTTCAACAGGAGGGGCAGTTGTCGACGCCAGCGAATATCTTACATTGCAAGTTGAGGTCTTCGACGAGTCGAAGCATTGCCGAATGTGAGCGCGCGCTTACGTTCCAGCGGATTGCAGGCAGCATCGAGGCGCGTTGTGCGCAAGTGGCGGAGGCGCAGGACATGATTGCTGGGCGGCCGCCCGAGCCCTCGCGCCTGATCGTCGTCGAGGCCCAGGCGGGAGTCATCCGCGATGCTGTTGCGGATTGGTTGAATTAAATGGAATGGGTGAAGTGTTGCGCGATCCAGGTGTTGAGTGCCGCGCCGACTTGCCGACGCTTCCAGCGAGTGCGATATTCATTGCGGGCGCCGAGCCTCGCCTTGTGCGGCGACGGCAGTCGCGCGACAGGATTGGCGCTCCACCTGCTCCGCCAGCGCCCCCGACAACTCCAGCGGCTCCGAGTGCGACTGTTGGCAGCGGCGGCAGTGGAGGAACAGTTCAAGCTAACGCTCCACCCGCTCCGGCAGCGGCTCCCGCTCCTCCAGCTGCCCCGAGCCCGCGCGTGACCGCAGGCGGTGGTGGTGGCGGCGGGGGGCCTGCCAGCCCTGCGGAGGCCCCCGCGCATGGGGGGCAGGGGGCGTTGACGGGCCAGAGCAGCCAGCCTGGCGGGCTGAGGCGGCCGCTGATTAGGCGAGAAACCGCTTATCAAGGTCGTTGGAGGAGCGCCTCGGCGACGTCGTGAAAGGATTCAACAATCGTTAGATTGCCGAGGTCGACGTGCTGACCGAAAACATCGTCGGGATGCCCAACTTGAATTGCAATTCCTCGAGGTGGGGGGCGAGTGTGACATTCCCAATTGCCAAGTCGAACCGGGGGATCTTCGGTGGCTTACCGAGCCAGTCAGATACTTTTGGCGTTACAGGTGCCGTGGAAGACATGGCGAGGCTGAGGTCAGGCCGTTCAAGATCGGTGATGAGGCTTTCGGCCGTGACAGCGTTGGCCAGCGTCGAACGTTGGAGCGCGTCTGTGGCCGTGGTGCCAATGGGCTATTGCCGCGTGGAGTCCTCAGAGGTCCTCTTTGGTACGACTCCCTTCGGAATTACTGCGAATTGGAACGTGGGCGCTGGGTTGCCGGAGTCGCGCGCCTGCAGTCGATGATGCCGGGTGTTCCCGCGAATTTGCATATCGTTATAGGTTTAGCGGGGCTTGGTTTCGTGGCGATTCAGTGCTGGTAGCCCGATGTGCAGAACTTCGAGCTCAATGGCATGCTGCTAACGTGGTTAGGCATGCTCTGGCCAGGGAACTGCGCGATCGTGGCCGTCGGCTTTCTTGCCGGGGACTCCAGCGCCAACTATGGCGAGACATCAACGGATACGGCAGCAAGGAGTGATATTCATTGCCGACGGGCTGGCGCAAGCGTTCGTTAAGTTGGGGGGTGGGCCCCATATTCGCTACAAGTAGCATCGAATGCACTATTGCGCGAGTCTCAATGACCAAGAGGTGCAGCTCAACTTGGAGCAGCGCCCCTTGGAATGGCACAGCACCGAACTTACCGTGAGACCGACCATTCAGAACAATATGAGGGGAATGAGCAGATCTACTTTGCCTCGCCGTAATTCACTGGGCGGGGTCTCCATTCGCCGGGACAGCTTTTGCTGGCAGGCATGCTTCACGTCTGACGGTTTCGATGAGTGGAATACTAACGGGCAGCAGCGGTTGACTGACCCAAAGTGCGGGTGCGATAACTTGAAGAACAAGCAAACCAATCCGACTCTGGCACCTTACCCCTGCGCTTCAGCTGCGTCTTACTGGTCAATCCTGAGCACTTGCCATCCCGTGCAGACTTTACCAATCGTCAAACGGACTCGGGATGCTGGAGTAAAGACGGGGAAAGGACCCAGGCGTACGACGACGCTATATACATGAGCCGCGCTCAGAGAGCGCCGCATCCCACGTTGCCGTTCGAGTGCGCCGGGTCGCCAGGCCGCGCAGAGGTCGGCGGGAAGAGCAGCTTCGCGGCTGCCGAGGCATTGCGAGATGTGATTCGTGTTATCGGACCTCACCCGCTTCTCTTTTACTACCTTGTGAGCGTGAGTGAACGTGAGCGGCCGTGCCTCACATGCATGTTAACCACACTGATTCGTTTTTGGAGAGTATTGGCTCATTTTTAAAAGCGACAGCAGCCATAATCATTAACGCCAGCTCTCAGGATAATGCTTCTGTGCCGTTTGTTTTTGCGTGCCACGCGCGCACGAGTTTAACGGGCATTCCAGGTGGCATTGTACATTCACTGCCACAAGAGTTCATGCCGTTCATTCTAACCACACCGTCGCCATATTATATCATTCGTACCTTCTCCGTTGCTTTGGCGGCTGTGTCAGCCGACGGGATTAAAACATGCAGCGGCAACAGGGGAAGCAGGTAGCACAGAGTTGGTGTCAGATGGTCGCTGTTACCACCGCAGTTTGGCTCAAGCTTGTGACGCTCGGAGTCATCCGAGCGTCGTGTGAAAACGAACGCGCGCTACTACGCCGAATCCTTCTAGAAATTGTGTGGGAGGAGTATGATGGGGGAGGAAGAAAAAGAGGAGGAGTAGGAGGAGGAGGAGGAGGAGGAGGAAGAGGGGGAGGAGGAGGAGGAAGACGAGGAGGAATTGGGGGAATCTGTTGGAGTGAATGAATGTGGATAGAAGGAGGATGGGACAGGAGGGTGCTCGTGGCAGAGGGACGTCGTTAAATTAGGCCGCGCGCGCAGGTGCCAGGACACACCCACAACTTCCTCATCGGCGGTGCCTCTTTGTTTTCAGAGGGGGGTGGAAGAAAATGAAGAGGAAGGGTTGGAAAACAATAACAAAAAAGAGGGAACGTCCTAGCGACACGTCAGGTGGTGTGGCATGACGGAATTATCTCGATCTCCCTTCCTCCCCACATAGTAGTTGTTGTCATGCGTATACACCGGTAGTAGATATATGTATATGTGTGTACAAACGTGTATATGTATATGTGTGTGTAGTTGTAGTGCCTCAAGTGGCTCGCACGCATAGATTCAAACACACATACGAATTCGTATTTTTGTTCATGTTTATGCATTCGTAAATATGTATTGATGTATATATGTGTGCATGCATACATGCATGCATGCATATATGTATGTCTGTACTTATGTTTGTATGTATGTATGTACATCGGTATGCACCTATGCCTGTATACATATTATATATATATATATATATATATATATATATATATATATATATATATAGATCGGTACGTGTATATGTCATTTTCGGCCAATCCCGCCACCGTGCATGGATTGAGTCCGAATCCGCAGGGCTGTTCGTTTTGATCTCGTCAGGGCTTTTCGGGGGCCTCCTGGCCTCTTGTGGCCCCGAGGGAGCCTCATTGGGGCAAGCCTTCATGCCGAGTCGGTGGCGAGGTGATCCTGACCGAGGCTCCGTCGACTGCTTCTGCTTCGTCCATGGCCTCATTGGTTCAGCGTCGTGGTGGTGCTGAATTCCAAGAGCAGTATGACCGTGGTGAAGCTCAGGATTGGGATCGAAGAGCGGATCATTTCGCGGGCAACGGCTGGTATGTCTACGATCGGAATGCCCAGAAATGGACCTGGTGGTCCAACCACGCTTACCACCGATGGAGAGATGAGCGTGGTGAGATACCCCGTAAAAAGGACAGGGCAAGGGCAAAAGCGAGGACACCTGTCAGAACCCGTGATATGGTGCATGGCAATGATGAACAAGATGCGGACTTATTACGGGATGTACGATTAAACCGTGCATCGCCAGAGGCTTCCCGACCTTATATCTCATGGTAAAAATCTCCTGATTTGGCGCGCACCCTGAAAGTGGGATGCGTCGGTCTGTGCCGGTTTGGTTTGACGAGCCCTGCCAGGAATAGCTGCCATCCTACCTTGTGTGCAGTTTTTTATATTCTTTTGTTATTTCCTCTTTTTTTGCGCTTGGCATCTTGGGGGCCAGAACGCTCGCGGACGGCACGAAATCTGTCAACTTCCCGAAGCGGGCTGAATCCAAGCCGACGCATCTCGCCGTGGAAGGAGTTGTTAAGACTACCTTTGCCCTCTCTTTTGCCGCCGCCGCCTCCATGAAGTATTGGACCATGGGCAATCGTAGCCGTCGTGCTGATCCGTAGTTGTGTACATGTATTGAAGAGTGAGACAAAGGGGCGCGCCTGCCGTCGTCTGTCGTCGTCGGCCAGCCGGTCCCGTAGGTCCATGTCGGACTCGCTGGTCCAACCAGTTGAACTATTTCTCCTCAGTATGCGTGCTGATGCGGATGTGGCTAGAATATCATCAGGAAAAAGGGGATGTGGTGATCATGAGGAAATTTCTTGCCAATTCAATGGCGAAAAGGCAGCGCCCAGGCGCGCAGGCATCGGGTGGCGCGTGAAAGTCCAGGCTCCCAGGCGGCCGGGCACCTGGGCACCCGGGCGCGCGGGCGCCCGGGCACGGGGACGGGCGCTGTAAGTAATGTCGCATGCCCCCCAGTCCAGCACGCCCATCGCACGCAGCTTGGCCCTGTAGGAGGCTTTTCCTACGCCCCCGGTGACAGCGCCCTCGCGGCGGCCCCGCCCCTGTACGGTACACCCTTCACGCGCTTCGTGGCCCCGGAAGGAGATCGAACGACAGCGATATTCACGATGACGGTATTCACCGCTCCGCATTGTTTGGGCCTTCGCCAGGGTAGTTTTATCTCAGCCTTTACATCGTTGGGCAGGGCGTGGCGCTTTTGCGATGCATTCCTGGCCTCCCCTCGAGAAGCCCGCAGGGGCTTCTTGAAACGGCCCCATGCGGGCTTGCCGCGAGGCTTCTGCAAGCTTTCCCCGAGTCTCGCGGGTTTCTTGATGAGAGGCCTCGTGGGCTTCCCTCGAAGGCTCCCCAAGCCTCCTGGCAGGCCTCGCGGGCTTCCCGAGGGCCCCTTTCGGCGTTTTGACGAGCTTCGTTTCCTGAGGGGCCATGGGTTTTCTGAGTGTGTCAGTGGGTCCTCCTGAGAGGCTTCGCAGGGCTCCTGGGAGGCTCCTTGGGCCTCTTGAGAGGATTCCTTCCGCTTTTCGAGAGGCGGTTGGTCGGCCGACGGGTCTGTCGTCCGGTCGATCGGCTCGACGGTGGCCCGACCGATTTGCTTCGGCACATCTGGGACCATCTGGTGTCGCGTAGGACCCCGCTGCGACTCGCAGCGTGCCGAGTCCAGGTTCCGTGGGATGGGTGCGGGAGCAATGGCGTGGCTGAGCCGCAAAGCCACGAAGTGCTTGTGCGTTGGTGGAATGGTGGGGCCACTCGCAGGAGTAAAGTTGTACATCAGCAGCAGCAACGAAGCAGACGGACTAACCCGTCAAGGGTCTGTGCAACAACCATCGTTCAAGTGTTCTTGGTGTCGACCACAATTCGTCTTGTCAGCGTGGCCAGAGGCGACTTGGCGAGAATTGTGTGACACCCTGCGCAAGGCCCGCGCGAAACGGAATTGCGCGCCCGCAGAAGTTCCCCAGCGCGGGCAGAAATTATTGAATCAGCCACATGTCGGGGAATGGCTTCCATGCTAGGTACCAGCAAGCGCGTTGCCTCACATTTGAGGACAACTGACAGCTCGGCCGGGTGGCGCCCAGAGATTCAGCGAGTTTGGGTCTGGCCCCCGTGGAGAGTGCGGTCAAACTCCATCGCAAGGTTCAGCATCTTTCTAATGTTATCCTTGCATTTTCATCGTGCGTTCTTGGGTATCAGGCCGCGCCCCGTTCGAAACGTGTCAGAAAGTGGCCTTCCAAATTCCTTGCGTCTTGGAGCCGTCTTGGGCCATCTTGGACGCTCTAACTACCCGCGGCCCCCCCCGTCCAGGTCCAGGGGAGGGGGTAGGGGGAGGGGTAAACCCCTCCCCAAGGGGGAAGAGGGAGGGGTGGAAGAGGATCTGCTCTAGACCACCTACGCCCAGAGGGCTGGTGGGATTCCTTGCGTCCTCATATGTGCATCCTTATCACCGGCCTGGACATTCTGTGCCATAGTTGTTGTGGGAATTGTCAGGGGGCTGACCGCGCTCCATTCAGTGCCTACGGCAGGGTGGCGGGTCTTGGTGACGGCCCTCCATTCGTTGGGAGTGCAGGCCCTGATGAAGTCTACGTCTGGTGGGGGGGGTCTGGGTTGCGTCCTCGGCGTTCCATCGGAACTTCCTGTCGTTCTTGTGGTATCCAGGGTTTCGTAATCCATGTTGTGCAATATTGAAAGCTTCGAGATAAACATGGGGGGGGGCGTTATAGCGACATCATGTGCAGTCAACGGGGCCTAGTGGTTCTAGTATCTCTCTCTATACATGTATAAGGAAGAGGGATGCAGGAATGAGCAGGGGATGGAGCAACGATTTTGATGCTTGGCCCCCCCGTTTTGGCCTTCGGACCATCCAAACATCGATTCGGGACGACAGGACTTGCCACGATGGATCCCGAGCGGGACGGGTGTGGGGATCCGTGTTGAGCGGAGTTCGGGTCGGTGGTGGAGGTGGTGGTGGAGGAGGGGCAGGAAACAATGGAAAAGAAACTGATTTTCGATGTTTTGTTTATTTTTCTTGTTGTTTCGGGCCTCCGGGGGATCCCGTGTTGGCACGGCTGGATCCACCTCGGAATCTTGATCCGAACGCGCCCCAGGAGAGGTTCAGAGGCCGATCTTGGAGGAGGAGGGGATTGGATGAGGTCCATGCGTTTGTCAGTCAGGCCGTTTCCTGTCCTGTCGTCGCGTGCCGACGAGCCTCTGTCGCCTTCTGCAACCCTGTCCACCAGCTCTCGCCGAACTATTTGACCGTGCTCCTGGGGCTCACCAGTTCCGCCTACGGTTCGCATAATACGAGGTGGGGCAACCGATTTGACCGATGCGTTGCTGTACTGTTGAAGAGGTGGTTTCCCTCCACTTGGCTGCTCTTGAACTCTCATTCTTGAAGAATAATTATTGTTGATCCCCCCCCACCGGTGCACATTGATTTTTTTCGATTGAAGTGCCACCCCCGGGGCTCGCACCTGGTTTTTTCTCAAGGAAAGTCTTCCTGCTCAAACTGTGCCCCTGCCCCCCGGGCTACAACAACAACGGCTCCCGCCTGAGACTTCCTCGATTTTTACTCAGGACCCCCGCTCCCGCCTGAGACTTCCGCGCAATTTACTCAGGAAAGGCGCTCCCGTCTGAGACTTCCTCGCAATGTAATCAAGACCCCCGCTCCCGCCTGAGACTTCCGTGCAATTTACGTGGGAACGGCGCTCCCGCCTGAGACTTCTTCGAATTTTACTCAGGACCCCCGCTCCTGCCTGACATTTCCGCGCAATTGACTCAGGAACGGCGCTCCCGCCTGAGACTTCCTCGCAATTTAGTGAGGACCCCCGCTCCCGCCTGAGACTTCCGTGCAATTTGCTCAGGAACGGCGCTCCCGCTTGAGACTTCCTCGCAACTTAGTCAGGGCCCCCGCTTCCGCCTGAGATTTCCTCACAATGTACTCAGGACTGCGCTCTCGCGTGCGACGTCCTCACAAATTATTCTGGAATTGCGTTTCGGCGCTCAGGAACCACGCACGCGCCAAGGACGCCTTCACAACGTGGTATCTTCCCTCTTCCTTCGTCCTTCCCCCTCCCCTTCCTCCCACTCTCCCTCGTTCTTCCCCTCCTCCTCTTGCAGGGCCCGCGCCAATTCCAATGGCGGGCAGAGAGATGTACGCCCCCGAAGGATTGTCCGCCCGTTCCGGTTTGCCCGTACGTCTAAGCCCGCCGGCCCCAGCAAAGAGAAATAATCCCCCCGAAAGGGGTGTGATCGAAGACGAAGAGGGCGGGTATCGAGGGTGTAGGGTATACGTGTTGAATGACTCGCGGGCAAGTAAGAGCGTAGAGCCTTAATTTTTTTTTTTTTTTTTTGTTGTTGAACATTATTTATTCTAAAGAATAATTATTGTTGGGCCCCCTGGTGCGCGCCCCCCCTGCGCCGCCTAGGCCGCAGCTACATTTTCATCATTTTCGTGAGGAAGCCTCAGGTAAAACGATGTGATCCAGATCCGGTTGTTTTGTTCCCCCCCGCTTCCCTTGCAAAAAACACTATAAAATGAAATTTCTTGTTCTAAAATAACCAAAACTTCAAGAATCCCTTGCAAAAAATAAGGTAAAGTGGACATTCGCGCGCGCAAGACGAAATCCTTCCAAAACCTCAGTTTTCGTAGCGATTTTAACATAAAAACATAAAAAACAATGGTTTTTTTCAAAAAAAAATACCGAAATTTCATCCCGCGCGCTCTTGCGGATTCGTAGGAAACCCAACACTTTTTAAACATTTCTGTCAAACGGGCTTTTGCGAGCAACTTTTTCGAACTTCTGCAACAACGGTTGCGCACCTGCCAGGGCCATCATCCCTGTCAAATAATACCATGCGGGACACATTCGTTTTTTCTTCGCGCGCGCACGCCGTCGTCGTCGGCCGCGGGGCCCTGAATAGTAGCCACGGTCGTCCGCATGCCACGAAGTGAAGTGTCCGAACGTCATAGGGCGGGAAGCTGGGTGTGGGTGGTGGCGAAGAGTCGTTTGGAAATTTGGTAGAGCTTGAACCGGCCCCCCCACAAAGTGGGGGTATTGCCCGCCTCCTATGAAAACCCTGGCACTGGTGAGAACGGAGTGTCCCCAGTCTTAAATGATTGTTGTTGTTGTTGTTGTTGTTGTTGTGGTTGTTGTTGTTCTTGTTGTTGTTTTTGTTATTGCTCTTGTTGTTCTTTTTTCCACTTATCAAGAATACCGATCTCGCTACTGAAGAATTCCTTGTCGTTGATCCCCCCCTCCGGTGACCATTGTGTTTTTCAATTGAAATGCTTCCCCCTGGGATCGCACCCTGTTCCTTATAAGGGGAATTCACTGGGCTCAGAGTGCGCCCCTGGCCCCTGGATTATAACAACAACGGCTCCCGCCTGAAGACTTCCTCACAAACTAGACAGGACCCCGCTCCCGCCTGAGATTTCCTCGCGTTCTACTCAGGAATCGCGCTCTTGCGTGGGATTTGTGTTTGATTTTTTGCAGAAGCTGCTCTTTCGGCGCTCTGGAGTCACGCTCTCGCTGGACACTTGCTTGCACTTTGCGAACAAATCGTCTTCTTGCGTTGGAATTTCCCGCAATTTACTCAAGCGCCGCGCTCCCGACACTCAGGCACCCAGGAGTCGCGCTCACGCTGAGGACTCCTTCGCAGCTTACTTGGGAAACGGGATCTCGATGCCCTTGGTGGCCCCGTTGCAGCCCTTCGTTGCCCAGTTGCATCCCTTCGTGGCCCCCTCGCTGCCATTCGTGGTCCCGCTGCAGCCCCTCGTGGCCCCGTTGCAGCTTCTCGTGGCCCCCTCGCTGCCCTTCGTGGACCCGTTGCAGCCCTTCGCGGCCCCTTCGTGGCCCCGTTGCAGCCCTTCGTGCCCCCTCGCTGCCCTTCGTGGCCCCGCTGCAGCCCTTCGTGGCCCCCTCGCTGCCCTTCGTGGCCCCGTTGCAGCCTTTTGTGGCCCCGTCGCTGCCCTTCACGGCCCCGTTGCAGCCCTTCGTGGCCCCTCGCTGTCCTTCGTGGCCCCGCTGCAGCCCTTCGTGGCCCCCTCGCTGCCCTTCGTGGCCCCGTTGCAGCCTCTCGTAGCCCCCTCGTTGTCCTTCGGGCCCCTGTATACGTATGCCCTTTGTGGCCCCCTCTCGTTCGCGCCGGTCGTGGCCCCATATGCATGCGCTTCGTGGCCCCGCTGTCGCCCTTCATGGCTCCCTTGCTGCTGTTCGTGGCCCCGTTGCTGCCCTAAGTGGCCCCGTCCTTGCCCTCTGCGGCCCAATATACGTATGTCCTTCGTGGCCCCCGCTCGTTCGCGCCCGTCGTGGCCCCATATGCCGTGGTCCCGCTGTCACCCTTTGTGGCCCCCTCGCTGTCCCACGTGGCCCGTTGCTACCCTCAGTGGCCCCGTCGTGGCCATCTGTGGTCCCGCATTGTTTGCCTTTCGTGGCCCCATACGCATGCCCTTCGTGGCCCCGCTGTCGCCTTTCGTGGCCCCCTTCATGCCCGTCGTGGCCCGCTGTCGCTGTCGCTCTCGCTCTCGCTCTCGCTTTTGCTTTCGCTCGTCGTCGTCGTCGCCGTCGTCGTCGCCGCCGCCGCCGCCGCCGTCGTCGTCGTCGTCATCGTCGTCGTCGTCGTCGTCGTCGTCGTCGTCCTCTGTCCTTTTCTCTTGGGGTCGGGTTGCCGCCGATCAGCGCTGCCGCTGGCCAGGCCGATGGTCCGCGGCCGCCCCGCCGCTTGCCGGGGCCCAGCCTGTAGGGAAGAAATCGATACCCCCCCCAAAAGGGGCACGATCGAAGACGAAGAGGGCGGGTAGCGAGAAGAAGAATAATGATAATAAGAAGAATAATAAGAAGAAGACGCCGTGTGTCCAGAAGTCACGTGAGCAATACTCTTATTCAGCCACATCCGCAGCCTCGAGGTGAGGCAAGACGGGCCGAAAACGAGGAGCGAGAGGGAAAGGAGAGAGGAGGCGGAGGGAGGGGACGAGGAGCGGAGGGAGACGGAGAAGAAGGAGCCAGGACGGCGGACTGGCGAGAGCCAGAAGCATCGACACACCAGCGGGACTGGCTATAGTTCCGCGCTGCTCGCCTCCACGTGGTCGCCGGAACGGCGGCTATGTCAGACCATCTAAGCCACTATGTACACATGCGCGAACAGCGTGCCTGTGTAACTCTCGGGTCCACGCCGCGCGGGGCCGGCCTCGACCGCGACGCGCTGGCGGGTCGTGAAGCTCAACAGTCGACGGCTTGAACACAATGCTCCGCACTGGGTGGCCGTCGCTCATCCGCGCGATGCTCCCGAACAGAACTAACTGGCGTTCTAATGACAAACTGCTCAGCTTGCTTTGCCTCGCTCTGCTGAGGACAGTCTGGTTGGCAACCCGGCTTATGTACGAATGCGGGAAGTGTAAAATCTTCCTCAGACAACGTGCTTGAAACGCATCTAATTTAGACAGCTCTGCCGCTTTCAGCCACATGGTGCGGACGGTGTACATCAGCTTCGACACCACGCACGCATTGAAGATCTTGATCTTTTTCGTTGGCGGGAGGCTGGAGTGAGACCACACCTTGTCCAGCTTGTCAAACTCGGCCCTTGCAGCCCCCAGTCGCCTCGCGAGCTCTGCGTCGGAGGCTCCAGAGGAAGACAGCACGCTGCCGAGATAGACAATGCTGTCCTTTTGGGTAATCATGCTCCCATCTGGCTTCTTGATGCTTGTATCTCCGCCAACGGACAGCAGCTCGAGCTTGCGCCAATTATACTTCAGCCCGTAATTGGCCCCGGCAGCTGCGATGGCCCGCATGTACTCGGAGGCCTGGCCCTGGTCTGCGGTCACAATTAAAGTGTCGTCCGCGTAGACGAGGTCTCTGACATTCGATCCATCCTGCCCCATCGTGCGCCTAGCGTCCGTCATTAGCACGGTCATCAGCATAGCAAACAGGAAAGGTGACAATGGGCAGCCTTGGCATATGCCTGCGCTTTGGCCCCCGCATGGCTGATGTCTGCCCTTCGTCGCGGACAGCGAAACGACGATCGGTGTAAATCGCGCCCACCGCGTCGAGCATCTTATCTGGCAAGCCAAAACGCCGCAACGCATGTAGGAGTGCCGCTGGATCCACGCTGTCAAACGCCTTCGCCCAGTCCAGAGCAAGGAAGATCAGCTTGGCGCCCTTTGACTTCCAGGCTCCGTCTAGAAGCCGCCGGGCCATAAATATGGCATCAGTGGTGCCGCACTTGGACTTGAATCCGAATTGCGTGGGCCAGACTCGCTCCTCGGCGCCTGCGTCTTTCAAGCGCTGGAGGAGTATGGAGGCGTACAGCTTGTATCCGGACTGTAGGAGGCAAATCGGCCTGTAGTTTTCACATAGCGACTCGTCGCCCTTCTTGAAAATGGCAGCCACCAGGGACTCGTGCCACGATTCGGGCACAACCCCCTCCTCCCAACATTTCTGGCACAAGGCGACGGCCCACTGGGCTGCGGGAGACCCGGGCGACGCCATGGCCTTCCAGAAATCGCCCGGCACCGAATCAGATCCACAAGCTTTGCCCCACTTCAACCGTTTAGCTGCCGACGCAATCTCGCCTTCAGTGATAGGCCCAAGGTGGACAGGCAGAGTTGGCCCCAGGGGCTCGCCTCGCATGGGCGTGGTGTCGCGGGCAGCACACTGCACTTCGCAGAAGTACTCCGCCATGGTTGCGGCACGCGACTCCGAGTCCACGATGCGGCCCTGCCGGTTCCGAAGCCTACCTTGCGAGGGGCAGAACCCTTTCCGTAGCCGTCGCACCTGCTCCCAATCGCCCGTCACCAGGAGGCCCTCCAGCCACGTCGATCTGTCATTCTTGACAGACTTCTTCACAGCCAAGTTGAGGCGCTTCTCTTCGTCGTAGTCTCCCGCCTTGCGCGCGCTGGTGCGCTGTTGGATGAGCTCGAGCGTTTGGGCTGTGATCCATGGCCGGTTTGCCTGCTGCGGCACAGATGGCAGAGCTTGTTGCGCCGCCCTGTGGAAAGCTGTCCCCATGGCTGCTTCGAGGACGTTCACCGAAGCGTTCGCGTCATTGCTGAACTCGGCCATCTCGTCGGTGAAAACTCTAGCGAAGCTGGCTGCGACTGGAGGCGAGCGAAGCTGACGGACGTCAAGTGTCGGAGCCTTGGCGGTGGCCTTGGGCTTCGGCAGTGCAATCTCGATGTCTGCCAGGAGAAGAAAATGATGCGAGGCCAACGCTCTACTCCTATCCATTGAAATCGCCCAATAGAAAAAGAGGTCCATGGCGAGATATCCCCCAGCGAAGACACCAAGCTCATCATAAAAGCGACGGCGTTCCTCCAAAGGCTTCTCATTGTGAGGGGCGTAGATGCTGCAGAAAACAGCCTTCCCACCAGATACCCTCATCTTGATGGAAGCCATTCGCGACGACTCTTGCAGGAATCCCACCACGCTCCTCCGAGCACGCGGTGATATCATGAAGCCCACTCCCGATGTCTCGCTTGCGGCGTCCTCAGGGGTGCCGGAGAGAACCAGTAAGTAGCCAGCCTCTGATATGGTATTTGGATCCAATCGTATGCTTTTCTTGTAAGCAGAGGATGTCTATGTGAAAACTGTTCATGTGCCACTCCAGCTCAATCCGCTTTGCTTCCGTCAGGCCCTCGACGTTCCACGAAACAGCGCGCAAGCGGCGCTCGCAAGGAAGAAGAGGCCCACCACGGAACAGAAGAGCCTCTGCAGCAGAGCCGGCTGCAGGGGGGAGCACCACAAGATGTATTATGATGAATTCTTGAAGTACTTGCAGTGGTATTGGCAGTGTCGGGCACTGCGGGTGAAACGGGTGAAACATTGCTCACGTGCCGTGCGTCCTATTGGGCTGGCTGCCCCTTGGCGCCGCCTTTGGCCGTACCCTTCATGCGGGATGCTGGCCTGTTCAACAATTCCTGGCACTTGCACCCGAGCTCTTTGATGAGGCGGTGGTTGTGGAGCTCCTCCCAGGTCGCCCATTCACCCTGCCACACGTGCTGGACATCGTCGCCGGAGACCGTGACCGTAAGGGCATTCTCCCCTCCGACCTTCACCACGTACGGCGCCGTCTCGGAGATCTCGATGGCGTAAGGTACCTGCCACTCCGACCGGAGCACGCGCTTCAGGCCGAAGCAGTAGTTGCGAGCAGCCCGTTCTGCGAGAGAGCGGTCTTGACTAGCCCACACGCGTTTCGCCCCGTGCTGCAAGCCTGCATCACTGAGCGACTCCACCGCGAAATTACGATCGACCGTGCTCCCGAACTCTGCAAAGATGAGGCCTCTGAACGGGCCCTCGCTGTAGATCCTCCTGGGGAGCGGCGCGTAGAGCGAGGCGAGCTTTTCCTTGAGCCACTCCGTCGCGGTCTCGAGGTCCGTGAGGCCATCCAAGTTCCCGACGACTGCAGTGATTGCACGCTTGCTGAGGTGCGTGTCCTTAGAGGCCCCGCCTGACTGCTGCCCCGCCTCAGTCTTCATGTACGCCTCGATGCCCTCCCGGATCTTCTCCTCCAGGTTGGCGGGGAAAGAACCGTTCTTCATCATGTCGTCGCAGATGGGCTCCAACTTCTCCACCTGCACATCCGTCATGCACAAATGCGTCTCCAAGGACTCCAGGCGATCGGATAGCTTCGAGTTGAGGTCCTTGAGCTCCGTCATCGCCGCTGCCATCGGCTCCAGCTGGTTCTTGAGCAGCTCCGCCATGCCTGACATGGTGACCAGCTCCTGGTCCCCGAAGTCCGGCTGGCGGATGTTGGTCTCCCCATCGTCGTCGCCCTCGCCCATGCGCTGGTATCCGTCCTCACGGGTATCAGCCAAGAGCGGGGTGAATGGAGATGAAGGAGCGCGGCCACCCCGCGGCTTCTTCGCCTCCTTCATCTTCTCCCACGGGCTGTCGAAGAGGTGCGCCACTGGAGTGCCCGCCTGCCGCGAGCTGCCTGCACCAGCCCCGGAGCGCAGAGGCGAAGAGAGATCCATGGGCGAAGGGGGGGAGACGAGGGACAGCTCGGGTTCGCAACTCTCTCGTGTTCGCAAATCTCTTGAGTTCTCCTGGCCTTGAGCCAGGAGAACTTGAGTCAATTGCTTGAGCCAAAATACACGAGGGTCTGGGAAAAACACGTTGAGTGAAACTCGAGCAGATTAGAACGAACAATCTTAACATGAATGCTTTTGTTGTTGCTGTTGCTGTTGATGTCGCTGTTGTTGTTGCTGCTGCTGCCTCTGCTGTTGTTGTTGTTGTTGTTGTTGTCGTCGTCGTCGTCGTCGTCGTCGTCGTCGTCGTTGTTGTTGTTGTTGTTGTTGTTGTTGTTGTTGTTGTTGTTGTTGTTGTTGTTGTTGTTGTTGTTGTTGTTGTTGCTGTTGTTGTTGTTGTTGTTGTTGTTGTTGTTGTTGGTTGAAATCTCACTTCTGAAGAGTAATTATTGTTGATCCCACCCGTCCGGTGCACATTGCTTTTTCGATTGAAATGCCCTTCCGGGGCTCGCACCTGGTTTTTTATCAGGGAAAGTCTTGAAGGTCAAACTGTGTCGTTGGCCCCCGGTTTACAACAACAACGGCTCCCGCCTGATACGTCCTCACAATTTATTGAAGAATCGCGCTCTCGCTTGGGACTTCCTTGTAATTTACCACCGCATCGCGGCTCCCGCTTGATACTTCCTTACAATTTATTGAAGAATCGCGCTGTCGCTTGGGACTTCTTCGCAATTTACCACCGCATCGCGGCTCCCGCTTGATATTTTTTTTAAAATTTATTCAGATGCCGCTCCTCGACACTCAGGAATCGCGCTCCCGCTACATATTGCTCGGCGGTTTAATCAGAATTTACGTTTCAACGACCCGCCCGGTCGACCCGCCCGTCTGGGCCTGCCCGCCCGACCAGCCCGTTAGGGACTGCAGTCGCCGCTTGCTGCCCTTCGCCCGCCTTCGATGCCCTTCGCTGCCCGCACTGGTTCCGCGGTCGCGTTCGCTCGCTGCCCTTTGTGGCCCCGTTGCTGCCTTCAGTGGCCCCGTCGCTGCCCGTCGTGGCCCCGGATTAATTGCCCTTCGTGGCCCCCGCTCGCAGTCGCCCGTCGTGACCCCATACGCATGCCTTTCGTAGCCCCGCTGTCGCCCTTCGTTGTCCCCTCGCTGCCCTTGGTGGCCCCTATCTGCGCTCAGTGGCCCCGCTTTCGCCCTTTGTGGCCAAATCTACGAATGCCCTTCGTGGCCCCGCTCGTTCGCGCCCGTCGTGGCCCCATATGCATGCCCTTCGTGGCCCCGCTGTCGCCCTTCGTGGCCCCCTCTCTGCCGTTCGTGGCCCCGTTTCTGCCCTCAGCCGCCCCGTCGCTGCCCTCTGTGGCCCCGGATTAATTGCCCTTCGTGGCCCCCGCTCGCTCGCGCCTTTCGTGGTCCCATACGTATGCGTTTCGTCGCCCCGCTGTCGCCATTCGTGGCCCCCTCGCTGCCATTCGTGGCCCACTTTCTGCGCTCAGTGGCTCCGCTGTCGCCCTTTCTGGCCCCATCTATGTATGCCCTTCGTGGCCCCCCCCGCTCGTTCGCGCCCGTCGTGGCCCCATATGCATGCTCTTCGTGGCCCCGCTGTCGTTCTTCGTGGCCCCCTCTCTGCCCTTCGTGGTCCTGTTTCTGCCCTCAGCGGCTCCGTCGCTGCCCTCTGCGGCCCCCTATACGTATGCCCTTCGGGGCCCCCGCTCGTTCGCGCCCGTCGTGGCCCGCGCCAACAACGGCTCCCGCCTGATAGTTCCTTACTTCTCTACTCTTTCCCTTTATCTTCATTTTCATGTCGTTCGTACTCCATTGTGCTATTCCTCAGTTCTTCGCATTCCGCCCATTCCTCCCCAGGCCACCCCATCCCACCCCAACATTCTCCATCTCTTCCCGCTCGCCTCCCGCATTTCTCCCGAATTTTTCCCAGTCCCTCCTCCAGATTCCTCTGTGCGCCCCCTGCTCCTCCGCACTCCTCCCGGTTCCTCTTCTCCACTCCTTGCCGTTCCTCCTCCTGAGACCCTACTATTGTCCCCCATCCCAATCCATTCCACATCCCCGCGCTCCTCTCGACACGGTTGCAGTTCTCACTATCCTTCCGCCCCACTCTCCCAACATCCCGCTTTTTTTCAGGGTTCCACCGAATTTAGTTCTGACGCCAGTTCGCAGCTGTACGTCCCCCCGTAGGGGTATCCACGATATGTTTTTTCAAGGGGGTGGTGCGTGGTGCTGTTGATGGCGCGACCCATGACGAAACTTATTGTTACCAGTGTTGGAGTGGCTGGCGCAAGCCATGGCGCAAGGTGAATCGCCACTCGCAGCGCAAATCATCGTCCTCCCTCCCTCTTGCCCCTCCCCTCCCTTCCTCCGATCCCTTCGCCCTCGTTCTCCCCCGTTATCTGTTACCCTTCGTTTTCAAGGGCTTCGCCAATCACGCGTGGCAGGGAATGAATATACCCCCCAAAAAGGGGTACGACCGAAGACGAAGAGGGCGGGTATCCAGGGTTTGGGATATGCATATTGAATGACACGCGAGCATCTATGAGCGAACTGTCTGAGCATGATTGTTGTTGTTATCGTTGTTGTTGTTGTTGTTGTTGTTGTTGTTGTTGTTGTTGTTGTTGTTGTTGAACATTATTTATTCTAAAGAATAATTATTGTTGGGCCCCCTGGTGCGCGCCCCCCCTGCGCCGCCTAGGCCGCAGCTACATTTTCATCATTTTCGTGAGGAAGCCTCAGAAAAGAGGGTGTGTACAGGATCCGGTTGTTTTGTTGTAATCCGCTTTCCCTTGCAAAAAACAATAGAAAATGACATTTCTTGTTCTAATATAATCAAATTTCAAGAATCCCTTGCAAAAAATAAGGTAAAGTGGACATTCGCGCGCGCAAGACGAAATCCTTCCAAAACCTTAGTGTTCGCAGCGATTTTAACATAAAAACATCAAAAAACCAATGGTTTTTCAACAAAAAAATGTCAAAATCTCATCCCGCGCGCTCTTGCGGATTCGTAGGAAACCCAACACTTTTTAAACATTTCTGTCAAACGGGCTTTTGCGAGCAACTTTTTCGAACTTCTGCAACAACGGTTGCGCACCTGCCAGGGCCATCATCCCTGTCAAATAATACCATGCGGGACACATTCGTTTTTTCTTCGCGCGCGCACGCCGTCGTCGTCGGCCGCGGGGCCCTGAATAGTAGCCACGGTCGTCCGCATGCCACGAAGTGAAGTGTCCGAACGTCATAGGGCGGGAAGCTGGGTGTGGGTGGTGGCGAAGAGTCGTTTGGAAATTTGGTAGAGCTTGAACCGGCCCCCCCACAAAGTGGGGGTATTGCCCGCCTCCTATGAAAACCCTGGCACTGGTGAGAACGGAGTGTCCCCACGTGCTAGTAATTGTTGTTGTTGTTGTTGTTGTTGTTGTTGTTGTTGTTGTTGTTGTTGTTGTTGTCGTTGTCGTTTGTTTCTGCATTTTCGATTCCGCAAGAGTGTGCTGGCAGTGATGGGCATAGCCGCCCGGGCGGTCGGGCGCTGGGGCGGAGCCGCCCGCGGTCCGCAGGTACCACTTCCATGCGGGCAGAGTGCACGGAGATCGAGGCCGAGGGCGAAGCCACAGAGAGGCCCGCGCGCTTCTTTGTGCCCGGGCGCGCGCGAAAGGCGCCCGCGCTTTGGAACGCTGCGCGCTCGCCTCGACGTTCTCCGGTGATCCCCCTCCCCTCGCGTCTGCCGAACGTCGTGGGTCTCGTCCTCCTCACACTGCCCTCGTGCAGCAGAGGGAGGGGCGATGATGATGAGGGGGAGGAGGAGGAGGAGGAGGAGGACGAGGAGGAGGAGGAGGAGGAGGTGGAGGAGGAGGAGGAGGAGGAGGAGGAGGAGGAGGAGGAGGAGGAGGAGGAGGAGGAGGAGGGAGGAGGAGGAGGAGAAGGAGGAGGGGGAAGAGAAAGAGGAGGAGGAGGAGGACGAGGAGGAGGAGGAAGAGGAGGAGGAGGAGGACGAGGAGGAGGAGGGAAACGGAGGAGGAAAATGAGGAGGAGGAGGAGGAAGAGGAAGGGGGGGCGGAGGAGGAGGCGGAGGAGGAGGAGGAGGAGGAGGAGGAGGAGGAGGAGGCGGGGGCGGAGGAGGAAGACGAGGAAGAGGAGGAGGAGGCGGGGGCGGAATAGGAGGAGGACGAGGAGGAGATGGAGGAGGAGGAGGAACATGAGGGACGAGGAGGAGGAGGAATGAGGAAAAGGTGGAGGTGGTGGAGGAGGAGGAGGACGAGGTAGGACGAGGAGGAGGAGGAGGAGGAAATGCTCATCATATTGATAATCAAAAGTCAAGCCATCATGCTGATAGTAAAACGACTACTACTATTACTACTACCGCCATGACTAATAGTTATACTATTTGTACTACTACTAGTAGTACTAGTAATACCAGTACTACTACTAGTAACATTAGTACAACTACAACTACTACTACTGCTAATACTACTACAACAACAACTACTACTACTACAACAACAGCAACTACTACTAGTAATATTGCTACTATTACTATCACTATTGCTACTACCACTACTACTACTACTACCACTGCTACCACCACTACTACTACTACTACTACTACTATCACTATTACTACTACTACTACGAGTATTAATACGACTAGTACTACCATTACTACAATCATTACTACTACTACTACTACGACTACTACTACCACTACAACTAGTACTACTACTACTACCACTACTACTACTACTACTACTACTACTACTACTACTACTACTACTACTACTAGTACTATTACTACTGCTACTGCTGCTACTACTACTACTACTACTACTAGTACTACTACTACTACTACTACTGCTGCAACTACTACTACTACTACTAGTACTACTACTACTACTACTACTACTACTACTACGACTACGAGTACTACTAACTACGACTAGTACTACCATTACTACGCTACTACTACTACTACTACTACTACTACTACTACTACTACTACTACTACTACTACTACTACTGCTACTACTACTACTACTGCTACTACTACTGCTACTACTACTACTACTACTACTACTACTACTACTACTACTACTACTACTACTACTACTACTACGACGACTACTACTACTACTACTACTACTACTACTACTACTA
The DNA here is from genome assembly GCA_963575745.1 of Prorocentrum cordatum. Lineage (NCBI taxonomy): Eukaryota > Dinophyceae > Prorocentrales > Prorocentraceae > Prorocentrum > Prorocentrum cordatum. The sequence continues at coordinate 195,596 of CAUYUJ010011068.1, read as the reverse complement.
CTAGTACTTCTGCTACTACTACTACTACTACTACTACTACTACTACTACTACTACTACTACTGCTACTACTACTACTACCACTACTACTACTACTACTACTACTACTACTACTACTACTACTACTACTACTACTACTACTACTACTACTACTACTACTACTACTACTACTACTACTACTACTACTACTACTACTACTACTACTACTACTACTACTACTACTACTACTACTACTACTACTACTACTACTACTACTACTACCACCACTACTACTACTACTACTAACTACTACAGAGAGTACTAATGACAATCTTATTTTCATTATTATTTTCCAAATAGACTTGCCCTATCGAAGTTGTAACTCAAACCCTACTAATTGGTCCGTTGCCCTTGACTGCTTGCTTGCACTTGATCGCTTGCTCTTGCTTGCTTGTCCTTGCTCGCTTGCGCTTGCTTGCTTCCGCTTACTTGTTGGCGCTTGCTTGATTTTGCTCCCCCCGTTCTCCTCCCGTCCTGCTCCCGTCCTCCTTTCGTCCTTCTCCCATCCTCCTCTCGTCCTCCTCCTGCCCTCCTATCTATTTGGAGTCAACGCTGGCTGATGTTATTGTTATTATTCTCCAAATAGGCTTGCCCTACAGGAGTTTCAATTCACACCCTACTACTTGGTCCGTTGCCCCCCCTAATTCCCATGCCCCCCCTAATTCCTATGGCTATGCCTGTGCCTATGCCTATGCCTCCCCCCTATGCCCATGCCTGTGCCTCCTCCCTCTTTCCGAATGGCACTTGCTCGCTTGCTCTTGCGTGTTTGCTCTCGCTTGCTTGCTCTTGATGGCCCTTGCTTGCTTGCACTTGATCGCTGTCTCTTGCTTGCTTGTTCTTGCTCGCTTGCGCTTGCTTGCTTCCGCTTGCTTGTTTGCGCTTGCTTGATTTTGCTCCTCCCGTTCTCCTCTTGTCCTGCTCCCGTCCTCCTTACGTCCTCCCTCCATCCTCTCGTCCTCCTCCTGCACTCCTATCTACTTGGAGTCAACGCTGGCTGATATATTAGAATATCCAAGCATACAAGCAATAATCATAATGCCAATTCTACTGGTAACATTACTGCCGTTAATGATTGTACCACTACCATTGATATTTAACTTACGAATCACCTTGATAACATTCATATCACCACTAGTCCTACATGTCCCAATATACAAATAATAAGACGCAACATGAGAACGCACCAGATGCGAACACTAACAACAATAATGCTACTATCATTGCTTCCATTAGTGATATTACTAGACATAAGAAGGCCACACTAATTATACGACACATACTACTATTAGCGCGACTGATACTAAGACATAAAAGTGTTACGGACACTAACACTTATTATAATCTGGTAGTACGAACCATTATACTATGTATAGTACTAAACATAACACTGATGCTAATGGTGACACAGCTGGTGATAATAATCGTAATAACATGGGTATTCGTATCACATATAAAATCCCTAATGCCAGTAATACTCTAAACTAATTGTAATAACAATGCTGCTGCTACTGACAATGGTACTAACCGTAATATCAATACTAAACATCCTAGATCAACAGTCATAAGAAGAAGAGGAGGACGAGGAGGAGGAGGGCGAGGAGGAGGAGGAGGAGGAGGAGGAGGAGGAGGAGGAGGACTGTGCATTGCTTTGTTCAGATCATTTTTCCCGACCGTGTCGCTGCTTTGCCATCCTTCCTCCTTTTTGTCGCCTCCCAGTTTGTATGCTCCGTTGACGTCCCCGATGGGCTGCCGCCGTGCTGGCCCACGCAGGCTGGTCTGCGCCGGCCTGCCCCCGCCGCGGCGCGCCCGCGACGTCGTAGGGGGAATCCGTTCTGCCCTCCCCTCCCCCGCCTCCCCTCCGCCCCTCCCCTCTTCCCCTCGCGGCTGCGGGGCTGGGCGTGTTCGGCCTCTGGGGGCGGCTACCGTTCCAGAGCTCTGGCGCCGTCCCGTCCGCGCAGGTCGTGCGTTGAGACCCGCAGGTGCGCCAGCGTCGGTGCGGTCGGCCACTCTCTCCCACACTTGGTTTTCGTTGGATTCGTTTGGCGTCATGCGTCGTGCTCATTTGCTGCCTCAGCCTGGTCAATCAAGGGTTTAGGCTTGAATTGCACACCGCCGCCTGGAACACCAGAGTTTGTCCTGGTGCCCTGCTTTCCTCCTCCCTCGCCTCTCCTCCTTCCTTTTTCTTCCTTCCCTTCGCAAGATATTTCACTGCGCCCCACCGTGTGGCTGAAGTGTGTTGCCGTGGCGAGCCTCGGCTTCCACCCGCTCTGCCCGCCCTGCTGGAGCGCCTTGAGGATTTTTTCGTGTTGCTTCCGTCTTCGTGAGTGGCCGGCTGCGCTTGTGCAGCTCGTGTTTAGTGCCCGCCGCTTCTCGGCCGCATTCGGCATTTCGTTTCGTTCCTCCTCTTTTCCGCCTTGGTGCTTTCTGCTTTTCGCCCTTTCTTTTCGTTTCGCATGCAGCACGCTCGTTCATCCTTCTGGCCACGGTTCAGCGCAGGTACCTGTTATGCATCGCAGATCGGCTCGCGTGGTGTTCCCGGTTTGCCTGGCGACCTTTTGATTCGCACAGCGGTCGATGCCGAGTCGGGCGAAGTTGTGTGGTCGCGCCCCCCCTCCTCGAAGAGACCAATTCTGTGGTGTTGGGTCCTCGCTTTGAAGAGAGCTCCCCGTGTCTCCCCCTCCTTTCTTCCTCCTTCCGCTTCCTCCTCCTCCCATCTCTGCCTCTGCTCCGCGCACGTCCACTTCGGCGCACCACTTACACTTTTCGTCACCCCATGGGAGCTCCAGCTAAGGCTCAAAAGCCAGGGTCCGCATGCTGGCACGCCGCTCACACGTTTCGTGTCCGTCTAGGGAGTTCCAGCTGAGGCCCGAGCGCCAGGGTCCGTATGGCGTCGGTGCCTCATTTCGGCACCCCCTTTCCCGCGTCTCGTGGTCCCATAGGGCGCCCCAGCTAAGGCCCGCATGCCAGGATCCGCATGGCGTCTGTGCCTCATGTCGGCGCACCCCTCACACGTTTCGTGGCCCTCCAACTCAGGCTCAGATTCCAGGGTCCGCGGGGCGTCTGTGCCCCATTTTGGCACGCCCCTCGCATGTTTCGTGGCCCCATGGGGAGCTCCAGCTAAGACCCAAGTTCCATGGTTCACATGGCGTCGGCGCTTTATTTCGGTACACCCCTCCCGCGTGTCGTTGCCCCATAGGGAGCTCCAGTTAAGGCCAACATGCCAGTGTTCGCATGGCGCCGAAGGCGATACTCGCAACGCCGGTACTCACAACTGCACATGGTTGGGTCCTTCGTCTTTTTTTGGTGTGTGTGTGTGTGTGTGTGTGTGCCGCGACCGCAACCAGCAGCACCGCGCCAAGCAGCACCACTCTGACAGGCAAGTCGGTGAGCAGTACTAGTGGGAGCATCACCACGAGAGTTACGACCAGGACCGCTACCAGCAGCACCGCGCCAAGCAGCACCACTCTGACAAGGTGTCGATGACCAGTGCGAGTTAAAGTAGCACCACGAGAGGGAGTACCACGACCGCTACCAGCAGCACCGCCTCGCCTCAAGCAGCATCACACTAACAAGCACGTCGGTGAGCAATACGAGTGAGAGCGGCACCACGAGAGGTACGACCACGGCCGCTACCAGAAGCACCACGCCAAGCAACGCCACTGACAAGCACGTCGGTGAGCAGTACGAGTGAGAGCAGCTCCATGAGAGTCACGACCACGACCGCTACCAGCAGCAGCACACCAAGCAGCACCACTCCGACAAGAATGTCGGCGAGCAGTACGAGGGAGAGCAGCACCACGAGAGGTGCGGCCGCGACCGCTACCACCAGTACCGCGCCAGGCAGGACCACTCTTACAAGCACGTCGATGAGCAGTACGAATGAGAGAAGCACCACGAGAGGTACGACCACAACCGCTACCAGCAGCCCCACGACGATAAGCAACACCACCCTGACAAGCGCGTCGATGAGCAGCACGAGTGTGCACTGTGCCACAAGAGACGGGACCACGACCGCTACCAACAGCACCGCGCCAAGCAGCACCATTCTGTCAGGCACGTCGGTGAGCAGTAGGAATGATATCATCACCACGAGAGTTACGACCACGGCCGCTACCAACAGCACCATGCCAAGGAACACCACTCTGACAGGCACGCCGGCGAGCAGTACGGGTGGGAACGACACCATGAGAGTCACGACCACGACCGCTACCAGCAACACCACGCCAAGCAGACCTCTCTGACAGGCACGTCGGTGAGCAGTAGAAGTGAGAGCAGCACCACGAGAGTTACGACCAGGACCGCTACCAGCAGCACCGCGCCAAGCAGCACCACCCTGCCAAGAACGTCGATGAGCAATGCGAGTGAGTGCTGCACCACGAGGGAGTACCACGACCGCTACCAGCAGCACCACGCCAAGCACCGCCACTCTCACAGGCACGTCGGCGAGCAGTGCGGGCGAGAGCAATACCACGATTGTTACGACCACGACCGCCACTAGCAGCACCACGCCAAGCAACGCCACTCTGACAGGCACGTCGGGGAGCCGTACGAGTGAGAACAGCACTACGAGAGTAACGACCACGACCGCTACTGGCAGCACCACGCCAAGCAGCGCATCTCCGACAGACGCATCAAGGAGCACTACGAGCGAGAGCAGCACCACGAGACTTACGACCACGACTGCTGCCGGCAGCACCACGACAGGCAATGCCATTCTGACAGGCACGTCGGTAAGCAGTTCGAGTGAGATCAGTCCCACGAGAGTTTCGGCCACGACCGCTACCGGTAGCACCATGCCAAGCAGCGCCACTTCTACATGCACGTCGATGAGCAGTACGGGTGAGAGCAGCACTACATAGTTGCGACTACGATCGCTACCACTGGCACGAACACTGCCTGCTTTCCCACCGCAGCCCCATCCACTGAGCATTCCTGAGTCCTCCTGCTGTGCGCGCGCCTTCTCCCGTTCCAGGGCGTTCCGCCGGCCGACTCGCTGGCGGACCTGGGCCAGGCACGCGCTGTTTTCGCCGCCTTGCCTCGCCTCGCTCCCCTGTGGGAGGAGCCCGCCCGCTCCCCGTGTGCGCCCCCTCCCGCCTCGGCTCAGCCGCCCCTGGGGGGAGGCGCCTGCCCTCGCCGTTGCTGGGCTGGGACCTGCTACGGCTGCCAGTCACACTTCAATGCGCCAGTTCGGTGCCACCCCCCTTTGCTCCAGCCGGCTCAGGGCGCACCCCCACTGCGCGGCCCAGCCTGCGCTACCGCTCCTTGGCACCCCTCGTCAGCGGATGCCTCCTATGCGCTGGCATCTCGTGCCTGGCCGCCCAGGGCGCGCTGACCACGCGCCTCGGCAGGGCTGCCGGCCCTACCCGCGCACCTTGGGGTCGGCCACCGCCGCTCCATCCGCTTCCTTGCTGCCGGACGTCTACTGAGCTCTGCGAACCCTCTCGTCCTGCCCGCGCCACCCCACCCTCGGGGTGCACTTTGCCCAGCCCTTTCCTCTGGCCGAGCGCGGGCTGGTCTTGCCGCCCGCCGTCGGCTCCTTGCTACGGCTGCCCGGCGCCTGGCCGCCTCTTGGCCACCCCTGGCCTGGGCAGCGCGCTGCACGCCCCCGCCCCGCCTTGGCCGCCCGGGCGGAGGCGCCTGCCCCGCTGCCCCCCGCCGCTCCAGGGTCCGCCCGCTGCTGCGAAGCGGTGGCCTTCTGCAGGTGTTTGGTAACGGGCTGCCTGCCCACTGCCTCCGCCCTGGGCGGCAGCCCCTCCTCCGTCTGGCGCTGCCTGCGCCCTCCGCCCCTCTCTCCCGCCCGGTCTGGTTTTCAGGCCCGCCTTCCCGCCCTCGCGGGCGCCCCCCCCGCTGGGCCCTGCCTGCCTTGGCACCTGGGGTGGCGTTTTCGCTCTTTGTTCTGGCCCGCTGGGAGGCGCTCCCTCGTGTGCCCCGCGCCTGTCCCCCCCGCCTGTCGGCTCCCCTCCCCGGGTTGCCCTTGGGACGGTGGCGTCTCGGCTCTCTCGCCCACCAGGCTCCTCCCCCTCCTCGCTGCCACCTGCGCTTCTCCTGGGACTACCCCGCCCGGACTGGGCGTCCCCGGCAGGCTGGTCTGGCATGCGCCGCCTCCGCGACCTCGGCACCCACGGTGCGTGTCCGCCACATTGCTCTACCCACCCTGGCACTCGCTTGTCGTGCCCTGTTCGCCTCCTTTGCCTTGCCTGGTTTTCAGGCCGACCCCTCTCCCTGAGGTGGTCCCACGCTCGCCTTCCCCCCCCGGGCTGCCTCGCAGGTCACTTGTGACCTCGGTTATCCTGGACGCCACGCCGCACTGCTTTCGCCTCCAGCCTGTGCTTGACCTGCTCCCCCTGGGCGCTTCCTCCGGCGGCCGCCCGGCCTGCCTGCCCCCCAGCTGCCGCCTCGCCGGGGCTGGCCCCGCCCCCGGCGTCCCCCCGCCGCCGCCTGGCCCCGCTCTGAGCGGGCCTGGCTCCCCTTTCCCTCCAGCCCGCGCTGGGCGTCTCCCTCTCTCTCCCGTGCATGGCGGCCCAATTCGCGTTATGTGCATTACTCTTACGCCCCATCGCCAGCGCAGTGATTCTGCCCTGCCGCCGACGGAAGAAAACAAGTGTGTGTGTGTGTGTGTGTGTGAGGGGTCTTCAGAGGTTATCTGGATGCTTCTGGGGGCCTCGAGGCCTACGGGGACTGGATATTCCTGGGGATTTCGGGATTCTCCAGAGACCCAGCGACCTCCCCTGTGCTAGTTCTCGTCGTGCCTTCTTGTCCACGTTTCCACTGCGGCGTCACCTTGCCCCTCCATCCTCTGCAACCTCAAGGCGAGGGTGGCGGAAGATTGGGGCCTTTCTCGTGGTCCTCCGTCTCCCCATCCTCGTTCTTCTTCCCCACACCGTTTTCTTCTCTTTGTCCTCCTTCTCCGTCTTCCTCTGTCATCCCTGGCCCACCCTCCTTTGTCTGTCTTCCTCCACCTGGTCCTATTCCCCTTCCATTTCCTGTTGCTTAACCTCATCCCCGTCTTACTGCTGATACTCAGCCTCCTCATCCGACATTATCATCCTCGTTCTGCTCGTTCTCCTGGGTGTTCTCCCTCCCCTACTCCCTTTCCTCCTTCTTCCTCGCTCTCCTTCATCCTCGCTCTGCCCCACTCTCCTACTCCATCTTTTGTTTATCATCCCTCTTGTCGTCGTCTCGCGGATGCTGCTCCTCCTTGTCTCCCACCTCCGAAATCACCTCTTCTCCCGACCTCTCTTCCTCCTCCTCCTGCACCTCGTCGCCATCAACGTCGTCGTCGTGCTCCTCCTCCCTCTCCTCTCTTTTTTGGGGGTTAGCACATTTTATTGGTTTTTATTTTTTGTCTGATACCGCTTTGGGATCCCCCGCGAAACATGGATAAGCCTAGATGGTTTTCATAACCATTTCGGAAGCGTCCTTTTCCCTCCTCCCTGCCTCTGCTCCTCCTCTTCCTCCCTCAGAAATTGTCCCCCCAGACCTCTCCTTGGATGCGTTCTGGCCTGAACTTCGAGGCGGATCCAGCCGTGGCGACGAGAAGGCCGAGGCACACAATTGTAGAACATTGGGAAGCAATATGGATTCTCAAACCTCGAGCCTCCTCCCCATCCTCAATGCTATTTTCGCTCTATCACCCCTTTAAATGCACCAGCGCCCGAAGCCGTCGCTCAAGGGGCGCGGCAAAACCCGGCGCGGAAGCCGTGGCAGCTGGTGCCCCTTAGTCGGGCCGCCGCATGAGAGGGACACGGAGATGCTGCTGCTCTGGTTCTAAGGGGCGAGGAGAAACTGATGCGGAGCAGGATCAGGGAGGAAAGAAGGCGGAGGTGGAGGAGGTGGAGGAGGAGGAGGAAGAAGAATAGAAGGAGAATGACCCGGGAGGGGGTGAAGATGAGGTTGAGGACGAGGGTGAGGACGTGCATGACGATGATGAAGATGATGATGATGATGTTGATGATGATGATGATGATGATGATAATAATATGATGATTATGATGACGATGTTGATGACGATGATGATGTTGCTGCTGATGATGCTGCTGGTGATGATGATGATGGTGGTGTTGGTGGTGATGATACTGCTGATGATGATGCTGATCATTCTGACGCTGCTGCTGATGATGATGATGAGGATGATGATGATGATGCTGGTGGCGATGATGACGAGGATGCAGATACTGATGACGATGATGTTGCTGCTGATGATGATGATGATGATGTTGATGCTGATGATGATGCACGTGAGGATGATGACGACGATGGTGGTTATGAAGAGGACGAGGACGACGATGATGCTGCTGCTGCTGATGATAATGAGACATTTGACTGTGATGATGCCGCTGCTGCTGCTGATTATGATGATGAGCATGACGAGGAGGATAATGACGCGGGAGGTGGTGGAGTTTGACGAGGTTGAGGATGAGGGTGAGGATGTGCATGATCATGCTTATGATGATGATGCTGATCATGATCATTATGATGATGCTGATGATGACGACGATGCTGCTGCTGATGGTGATGGCCACGATGCTTGTGATGATGATGACGATGAAGATAATGACGCTAACAGTTTCGACGAAGAGGATGATGATGCTGATGATGACGCTGATGATGATGCTGACGATGATGCTGATGCTGATGCTGATGATGCTGATGATGATGTTGTTGTCGATGATGCTGATACTGCTGATGATGGATGATGGTGATGATGCTGATGATGAACATGATGATGAAGACGATGCTGATGATGATGACGCTGATGATGATGATGATGATGATGATGATGATGGTGACACTGATGATTATCTAATGATGGTGCTGATGCTGATGCTGATGTTGATGAGGTTGACAATGTTAATGATGCTGCTGATGATGATGACGATGCTGCTGATGATGATGATGATAATAATGATGATGTTGGCGGCGAAGGTGATGATGGCACTGCTGCTGCTGCTGATGATGATGCTGATGATGCTGATGATGATGATGATGCTATTAATGGTTGTGGTGGTTGTTCTGATGTTGCTGCTGCTGGTGGTTGTGGTGGTGCATGTGGTGGTGGTAGTGGTGGTCGTTATGATGATATTGATTCTGATGGTGATGACGACGATGCTGCTGCTGATGATGATAGTGATGATGGTGATGATGATGAGGATAATGATGATGATGCTGCTGATGATGATGATGATGATGATTCTGATTTTTGTGGTGATAGTGGTGGTGGTGAAGGAGGAGGAGGAGAAGGAGGAGGAGACGGAGGAGGAGACGGAGGAGGAGACGGTGAAGGATGATGGTGATGATAATGATGATGAGGAGGATGAGGAGGAGGAGGAGGAGGAGACGATATTGGTGTGGGAGAGAAGGTGAAGGATGGAGATGGAGGAGGAAGAGGAGCAGGAGGAGGAGGAGGAGGAGGAGGAGGAGGAGGAGGATTATGACATGGACGGATCGAGATCAGGATTTAGCCCTGCAGAGGGGCGGACAACGGGGGATCCTGGAACAGCGCAGGGGGCAGAGGGAAAGGAACCACGGACGTTAGGGCGAGATGGAACGAGGGAAGGCGCGGAGTAGGCGGGGGGCGGTCAGGCACGTATGGAGAGCGCCACGCAGGGAGTGGATTGGAGCGGACGAGGAGGGAGAGGAAGACATCGAGGGACCGAAGGGAGCACGCGCCGCCACACACCACCCAGCCTTGCAAGGGGAGCCCACGCCGCTGCCGCCCTCCAGCCCATCTCTCCCACCCCC